>JBBBDQ010000809.1:2115000-2122500 GCA_037127315.1 Ascarosepion bandense | reverse complement strand
GCAAATCTAGAAAATAAAATAATGACATCAATAAACTCTCTATATATGTAAGATACATAGATGACATCTTTGTTTGAGCTAAGAATATCGATCAAATTACATATCTTAAAAACAAATTTGAAAGTCACTCCGTCCTCAAATTTACATCAGAACTTGATATTAATAACAAAATCCCATTCCTTGATGTATTCATTGATTCTAGCACACAGATTTACTACTTCTCTATATAGGAAACCAACTAGCATAAATTCGTGTCTTAATTATAATAGTGAATTCCCCCAACGATATAAGTTAACTGTTATAAAAGCTAACTTCAACGCATACAAATGATATCTTCTTCCAAATCTATATTTTATAAAGAATTTCACAACATTAAGCAAACACTAGACAATAATGGATTTCCTAACTCCGTTAGTGATCAACAAATTAAAACGTATCTCAACAAAATTAATAGCTCTAACAATAATGATAATATTTATAATGGTTTACACCAAAATAAACATAACACTATTAACTTATACTATTACATCCAAATACATAATTATAAACCAGATGAAAAAACTCAAAAACATAATACGTAGAAATGTTAAACCAATAGACAGTATTAGAGTAGATAGATCTATCTATCGCCCGGTTCACACTTCAACCACGTCTATTGAACAGGTTAAGAGGCTCATCCCTTGTTCCCTGTATTATGATGTGGTTTCCGGCTTTCTCTTTTCCAATCTTTTCCTTATTACGTAGCCCCCTGCACATCAGTGGCATTACCGCCTTGCTCGTGGTGATACGATTAAAAAAATAATAATAATAAAATTAAACTCATAAAAATTCAAAACAATTAACCTCACAGTCTCTAATAACACTCCAAGAACTAAACTAAATTCTCTACAAAAAAACCAATCTAGTGTCCCAATTTACATGCCCATTCAGAGATTGCATCTCTGATACTAATAAAAAACCCAGTACATATATTGGTTTTACTACAACCACGCTCTCCCCAAGACTGACATGTCATCTTTCTGATCAGAGTACAATTAAACAACATTTCTCTGAAAAACAAACATGTAGGTAATATCAGACAGATTTTGGTCAACAATACGGTGATCCTTACTCATACACACAGCAAGAGGAATCTTCAGATATTGAAGGCCATGTACATCAAATCTAAACAACCAACAGTCAATAAAATCACCTTTAAATCCGGACATAACACATTACATTGCATTTGAATACATGGTTTTGTTATTTCGCGCTATCACGCAGTGTGACGTCATAAAACCGCATTGCAAATTTGAGAACTGCGTTTATTATTTTTGGTAACTATTGCCGTTGCCAAGTGGCGTTTTATGTCAACACAAAATAAAATCGTTGGTGATGGTAAATGTTATTGTATAACAGTGTAAACAACCTCTTTGAAGAAGGCTCATGTGAGCCGAAAGCTTAGGAGAAAATCAAAAATTATCAAAATGTTGCAGAATTTTTATCTTTATTTTCAAATGAAATTAAAGCCAAAATACGACGTTTAGAACGGCTCATGATTAAACATAATAGACATTCATTGTCTCTTATATTTAACAGCATATTTTTAGAAAATTATTTGCTGCCTCGATACACTATATATATATATATATACCCACATCAAATGAAATAAAAATTCTTTGAAAAATATTTGGGACACAGACTTTCAATACAGTTACCACCCCATAATCTCACACACAAACGAAAACTAGCATTAGAAAACATCCGTGAGAACAATGACATAAATGGAGCAAACAAAGGCAGTGCTGTAGTCATTATAGATAAAACTTATGAATCAAATATTCAAAATATACTAGGAGACGAAAATAACAGCACAATCATAATATAAATGAAAACATCGCATCAAAATTTTAAAAATGTCTACCCTACGAACAGTAGAATACCAACGAAAAAAGACAGATTTTCCAGCAATTTTTACGGACTCCCAAAGATACACAAACACAAAGCAGCTATCCAGGAAGAAAAGTAGGAATATATTCACATGCTAGTGATCTTAAATCCAAACCAACAAGAAGACTGAGGCATTTAATAAATAAAATATGACAACCATATACCACAAAAATAAAAAATGCAACATCAGGGACAGCATATATTTCCTAAGCTTCATACCACAAAAAGTAGATCCATGTGCACTCATAGTAACAATTGACATGAACTGCCTGTACAGCTCAAACATGCTTCACAAAAGAATTTATTATATAAAGTATAGAACTGATTGTAGACAACAATTCATTCCAATTTAACAACCGAAGTTATACTCAAACACAAGGTACCTCATGGGAAGACAAGCTACACAATATACTACAAAACTTGCAACCAAAAATTCAAAAGTCATCACCATCAAAGCTTTTTAAAATACATCCCCTACTCTTTAGCACTACGAAAATGCACAAGAGTATCTGACGAAACCCTCCGTAAAATATGCCTAGAGGAACTACAAATAAGAGGATACCCCACTCCACTAACAAACAAGGGTTTCCATCTGGCAAAAGAAATACCATTAGAATCTCCCCGGAATCCAAATAAGAAAAAAAACACGAAAAAGAAGAAAACATACTAACATACGTTTCCTTTCACAACAAAACCATCTGGAATTATTTACAAAGATCAAAACACATAGAATTACTCAACAAAAATGATAAAATAAAGGAAATCTTAAAGACAGCTAAAATAATGGAGAGCAAACGTCAACACAAAAATTTAAACATACTAACCTTGTCAAAATTGGAGCAACACATAACACAGGGGTCACAAAATGCAACAAAAAAAGATGTGATGTATGCAACATAATAAAAGAAAAACATTTCAAGATCAAAAACATCTACATTCGAAATAAAAACATATGAGTTGCAACTCTAAAAACGTATGCTCTAAAATGCGATGAAGACGCAAAAATATACGCGAAGTGACACAAGTCTTGAATAAAAAAAATAGCTCTGCACAGAGTAGCATCAAACTAGACAATAACAGGAAATTATTATGTCTCCCAACATTTGTATGAATGCAGTAGAGGCAAGTTCAGAGAAATGCCCATCTACCAAACTACAGATTATGACACATTGATGATGCAGGAAAAATATGTATAAAAAAATAAAAGCGTTGCCTCAACAAAACATGAAAAAAAAAACCCAAGACACATACAAACTCAAAATTCAGACGCGGAAAAGAAAACGCACACACTCGCTAAATTCAAATAGTATCCTAAAAACAATGAATAGAACGAGATGACCCGTAATGTTGATTTAAAATAGCTGAAACCAAATATGAAGTATGAAAACGAAATCAAATTTAGCAGATCAGTGAAAAAAATTGCGGTAAACGAAAACGACAGAAGAAACTTAACGTGCGAACGTAAAAAGAAAAAAAGTACGCACGCTGCACGCATATGAAATTTGTGAGGTACTTACGATTTGACATATTAATACACGATAACCAGGACATAATAAAAACAAAGAGCTCTCGAAATATGAATTCACAAGTATATTCGCCTGATGAGAGTCAAATTTAAACTCGAAAAACGTATAACAAAAATAAATGATGCGCAATTTAATAGAGACAAAAAAAAAAATTACAATACTAGCAACAATAAATCTACAATTTAAACAAAACTCCATGGATGCTAGCATATTTGTAACAGATGTATAGATACACAAATACACACAGGCAAGCATGTATATATATATATATATATATATATATATATATATATAAACACACATATTTACACAGGAATATATATATATATATATATATATACATATATATACACACACGAATATATATATATATATATATATATATATATATTTACACACACAAACACATAAGTGCACAGGTATATCTGAATATATAAACACACACAAACACGTTCTCACCCATATATATATATGCACACACACACTCATATATACATATATACATTGATACGTACACATAAGTACACAAGCATATATGTATAGATATATATATGTATACACGTACACATACGTACACAAGCATATGTATATATATATATATATATATATAAATAAATATATACAAACACACACACAAGCATATATATATATATATATATACACACACACACATATCTATGTATATATACACACACAAGCATATATATGTATATATACACACAAGCATATATATGTATATATACACACATACGTACAAAAGCATATATAGATATATATATGCACACACACAGACGTGCACAAGCACATATATATATATACACACATACGTACACATGCATATATATATATATATATATATATATGCACACACATGCATACACACACATATATATATATGCACACACATACGTACACATATATATATGATGCACACACATAGGTACATATATATATATGCACATACATACGTACACACACATATATATATGCACACACATACGTACACATATATATATATGCACACACGTACGTACACATATATATGTATATGCACACAAATACATATATATATATATCTGCGCACACATAGGTACACATATATATACGCGCACACATACGTACACATACATATATATATATTCGCACACATACGTGCATATATATATATGTACACACATACGTAGATATATATATATATATATATACACGTACGTACATATATATATATGTACACACATACGTACACATATATATATATGTACACACATAGGCAGACATATATATATGTAAACACATACGTATACATGTATATATACACATATTCGTACAAAAGAATATATATAGATATATACATATAAGCAAACAAGCATATATACACATATATACATATATATATATGTATATATGTATATATATATATATATATACACATACGAAGACTAACATATATAAACACATACGAAGATAAGCACATATATATATATATATACAAAATAGCATATATATATATACACACACACATACACAAGCATACAAATATGTATACACACATACGTACACAAGAATATATATATCTCTATATATACATCTATGTACATACATACAAAAACAAGCATATATATATTTAAATATGTATATAGATATATACACATACGTACAAAAGATTATATATAAATGTATATATACACATACATGCGTACACAAGATTGTATATATATACATACATATATATATACACATATATATATATATATGTACATACGAACACAAGCATATATATAGATAAATATATATATATATATACATACGTAAGGAAACATATATTATAAATACACACACACCACTACGAACACAGTCATATATAGATATATATATCAATACACACATACGTACACAATTATATATATATATATATATAGACACAGGTACACAAGCATATGTATATATATATACATATATGTATATATATATATATATATACGTACACAAGCATACATATATATGTATATATATATATATATATATATATATATATAAACACACGCACATAAGACAAGCATATATATATATACATATATATATATATATACACACATACGGACACAAGGATATATCTGTCTATAGATATATACATACATACGTACACAAGCATATAAATATATATACATATAGATATATATATACGTAAATAAGTACAAACGCATGTATACATAAATATATATATGTATATATATATATATGCATATGTACGCAAGCATATATATATATATATATACACATATATATATACATAAGTAAGCATATATATGTATATATATATACATACATAAGAATATATATTTATATATATATACAGACATCAGCATATATATTTATATATATATATATATACATACATACATACATAAGCATATATATTAATATATATATATACATACATAAACATATATATTTATATATATATATACATACATACAAAAGCATATATATAAATATATACATACATAAGCGTATATATTTCTATATATATATAAATATATGAGCATACATATTTATATATATATACATGCATGAACATATATATTAATATATATATATATACATCAGCATATATATTTATATATATATATACATACATGAGCATATATATTCATATATATATACATACATGGGCACTTATGTTTATATATATATACATACATGGGCACATACGTTTATATATATATACATACATGAGCATATATATTTCTATATATATATATACATACATGACCATATATATTTATGTATCTATATATACATACATGAGCATATATATTTATGTATATATATATAATTCAGCATATATATTTATATATATATAAATACATACATTAGCATATATATTTATATATATGTACATAAGCATATATATGTATATATATATGCATACGCAAGCATATATATGTACATATATATATATATATACATGCATACATAAGAATATATATATACATACATGTGCATCTATATATACATACATCAGCATATATATATACATGCATCAGCATATATATATATATACATGCATCAGCATATATATATATATATGCATCAGCATGTATATATACATGCATCAGCATATATATATATACATCCATCAGCATATATATATACATGCATCAGTATATATATATATATATATATATATATACATGCATCAGCATATATATACACATGCATCAGCATATATATACACATGCATCAGCATATATCTACAAATGCATCAGCATATATATATAGGTACACGCATCAGCATACATATATATATATACATACATGAATACGTACACAACCATATATATAGGTATATATATGTAAATCAATACATATACACGCATACATATTTACACAAGCATATATATATATACACACATACGCATATATATATATAAATAAATATATATAGTTGCATATATACGAACAGAAGATATATATATATCTATATATATATATACATATGCATATATATATGAATAAATGTATATATATATACATGCATACATACGTAAGCAAGCATATATATCAATATAATATATACATATACATACGAACGTACACATGCATACAAATATACGCATATATATATATATATACATATATATACACAATCATATACATATACATAATCATATACATGTACACATAATCATATATATATGCACACATACATACACAATCATATATATATGCACACATACATCCACAATCATATATATATGCACACATACATTCTCAATCATGTATATATATGTATATATAGACACATACATACACAATCAAGTATATATATATACACACACATACTTACACAATCATGTATTTATATATACACACATACTTACACAATCATGTATTTATATATACACACATACTTACACAGACATGTATTTATATATACACACACATACTTCACAGACATGTATTTATATATACACACATATACACAGACATGTATTTATATATACACACATATTACATCATGTATATATATACACACATACAT
>JBBBDQ010000809.1:2100000-2110000 GCA_037127315.1 Ascarosepion bandense | reverse complement strand
TATATCTATGTGTATATATATAAATATATACACACATACCTACACAAGCATATATGTATATATATATACATACACACAGAGATTCACAGATACACACAGATATCACCACGAACAATGTATATATGTGTATATATATATATATCGATATATGTGTATATATCTTTGTATATATATATATATGTGTATATATATATATATGTTTTTTATTTATATATACACACATATATACACATCTACACACACATATATATATATATACCCAATTTTATATACGCGCATATATATACACACATATATATATACACACACACATATACACACACTCACATATATACACACAAACATATACATATATATTAACTCACACACATATATATTCATATATATATATATATTCATATATATATATATTCATATATATATATTCATATATATATATTCATATATATATACACATACACATATTCATACACATATACATATTCATATATATATATACACACACAGATATATATTCATATATATATAAATATATACGCACACACAGATATATATTCATATATATATATACATATATACACACACACAGATATATATTCATATATATATATATATATACACACACAGATATATATTTATATATATATATATCTATACACACAGATATATATTCATATATATATATATATATATATACACAGATATATATTCATATATATATATACACACAGATATATATTCATATATATATATACACACAGATATATATTCATATATATATATATACACACAGATATATATTCATATATATATATACACACACACAGATATATATATATTACACACACACACACATATATATATATATTCACACACATATATGTACTCACACACACACATATATATATATGTATTCTCACATACACACACATATATATGTACGCACACACACATATCTGCATATATATTAACACACATATGTATATATATATATTCACACACACACACATATAGATATATATATTCACACACACACATATATACATTCACAGACACACAAATATACATTCACACACACACACACAAATAAATATATAAACACACATGTATACATATATATATTCACACACACACATATATATATATTCTCACACACAGAAATAAATATGTATTCACACACACACATGTATATATATATTCACACACGCACATGTATATATTCACACACACAGTAATATATATGTATTCACACACACATGTATATATATATTCACACACACATGTATATATTCACACACACAGTAATATATATATATTCACACACACATGTATATATATATTCACACACATATATAGGTGTAGGTGCATATATATATGTATAGGTATATATATATATAGAGAGAGAGGTTTGTATGTATATATATATATACGTATATATATATACGTGTCTATGTATATATATATAGGTGTGTATATATATAGGTATGTTTATATATATAGGTGTATATATATATAGGTGTATATATATATATATAGGTGTGTGTATATATATATATAATTGTGTATATATATAGGTGTGTATGTATATATATATGTGTGTGTGTGTGTATATATATATAGGTGTGTGTGTATATATATAGGTGTGTGTATATATATAGGTGTGTATATATATATATATAGAGGTGTGTGTGTGTATATATATATAGATATATGTGTGTGCATATATATAGAGAGAGATCTGTGTATATATATGTATATATATGTGTATGTATGCATATGTATGTATATGTATATATGTATGTATATATATGTATATATATGTATTTATATATATGTGTATATATGTATGTGTATATGTATATATGTATGTTTATATATGTGTATATATACTTGTGTATATGTGTATATATATGTGTGTATATGTGTATATATATGTGTATATATGTGTATATATATGTGCATATATACATGTGTATATATGTATATATCCATGTGTATATATATGTTTATACATGTGCATATATATGTATATGTGCATATATATGTATGTATATATGTGCATGTATGTATGTATATATGTATTTCTATGTATGTATGTATGTATGTATGTCTATATATATATATATATATGTGTGTGTGTGTGTGTGTGTGTGTAAATATGTATATATAAACTCCAGCATTTTCCCGCTCCAATCTATAAATACGGATTTGTTGTTATGCTCTCTTTTATAATGGCTATTCACTACTGACGATTATTTATTCGGTCTCTGCCGGTCTTGAAAGACAGTGACCTTGGCCGTTATGACTTTTGGAGGACTGTCGCTTTTATTTTTCAGTGATGAAGGGTAACTTTTTCCTCGGTTAAGGTTAGTTCTGCCAAAATCAACCTGTTGGTTTTCCATGTTATGCCACTCTCATGTGACCTGCTATCGGGGATTGATGCCAGTTCATCTCTGGAATGTATTGCTTTTGGTCTAACTGGACACGTGAAGTTTGGCATGGACGAGCTACTAAGTGTGCAGCCAATACTGTTGACGAACCAGACTTCACTGCCACCTTCGCCCATCGGAGGGGATCTTGGACAGTGGCTTTGATCAGAGGCCCGTGCGCCTGAAAGAATGACCAATGTGGTTTCTGTGTACCCTGTAGTAGCAGAGATCAGCGAGTACTATGAGTAGGAGCCCCGAACGTGGTTGAGGAACGTCTGGCTCGTACCGTACCCCAAAATACCTGGGGCCTCCCAAAAGTTTAATTCCCCTGGCGACAGAAAGGATCAAATGTGCCTGTGTTGTATCTCAGGAGAGCATACCTCTAAGTTCGTATCCACGAGTCATTCTTGCCTTACCAGTCCGTGAAAATTGACGGGAAATAATTACCTAACACGTTTAGGATTTGGGTTAAACGTGGCTCCCGTCATCATGATGGCAATTATTAGCGCGGTGCTGGCTCAGAATGAAACTCTGCGTCGCGCGGTATCCACTTATATCGACAACATCTATATAAACGAAGATGTCGTTTCCGTGACCTGCGTTAAAGAACATCTAGCCCAGTTTGGGCTTGAATGAAAAGACCCAGGAAGACTGGATGATTTCGCACGGTTTCTAGGATTGGCGGTCACGATGGAGCAGGGTGGAGATTGCGGTGGAGACGAGGAAGCGTGTTTCCTAACGCCCCTTGTGTCTTTTCGCGACGAAAAATATGTTCTCTGTGTGGAAGGCTCGTTGAGCAATTCTCAGTAGTGTGTATTTGGCTCCGTGCGGCCTGAGGAATGCTCAAGAGGAGAGCAAGTTTGGTGACGCAGGGCTGGTACGACGAAACGAAGTATACCCTCCGCCAGCGCATGGTGTCTGAGACCGTGGATTCTGTGCAGCGAGACGATCCGGTCCGTGGAGAGTGGTGCATGGATAGCCAGGAGCTGAACATTTGGGTCGATGACTGATCCCTGGCGATGGAAGCGACATTAGAGGGCCACGAAACAGTGCTGGAAGATGCTTGCTGACTGCGATCTAAAAATGACGCTCTCCAGTGGCAGAGCAAGGCGCAACACGTGAAAAGAGATTCCGTTTGCGTGTCCCACTGGGTGTCGGATACTTTGGGAAAGCGCGAGTGCACACCAAGGCAACAAACGGAATGCTCATCAGGTGGCGGCTGAATCCTCTCAAGGAAATCGTGGGCGAATATCAGCTTACCGTGGACGTGACACTGGTTCCATCGACTCTGGATATAGCTGATCGATTGATGAGAGTACCGCAGCAATGTTTCCACGCATTAAATAAAAACCAATGGACCGGGCCACTGATTGGCACCATCTATGTGGACGAACTGAACGCTGACCAACTCATGTCATCCACAGAAACAGTAGTCACCCAGGAATGCGGCAGACTACCTACATTGGCAGAAGAGACTGCCCATCAACGAGAAAAGCAGCTGTCAGATCAGTTGTACGGGCGTATGAAGAATGCCACTGGGGAAAAAGACAGCTCGTGGTGAGCAAGAACTGACAGAGTGGGAATGAATATCACCCACTATGAGGCCCATCACTTCGTAACACTGACCGACTGCGGCCCGTCTCCTTTTTCAGTTTGGAAGCAATTGTCGAGACAGGACTCGGTGACCGTGATTCACCAGCTGAAAGTAGTGTTGTTAGAGCGATGCCCACCCCACGAGCTGCTCACGGACAACGACCCAGCCTTGTGTTGCAGAGAATTCAGTGTTTTTGCGCGCGAGTGCGGAGTCAACTTGCGGTTCCGGTGCGCGTTTGTTCCAGCTGAGAATGGGACGCAGAGTGAAACGAATTCTAACCAGGATGCGCTGCTCCGTCTAGGAAGCCGTCTACTGGTATAATGTCACGCCAAAATACAATACCTCACCTCCAGACTGCGCCAGCCAACAGGATCTACCAAAACGAACTGAGGGTGAAAGAGGTTGACGCAACAAAGATGTCGTTAGCTCCCGGGTATGGCTCTTACCAAATCGGAGATCACGTGTGGTCGGAGCGCCAATGAGTCGGTGCACCACCAAGTTCAACAGGGGTCGGGTGACGAAAAGGATCAGCCCGCAGTCATTACTGGTGGATGGATTACCCCGCCACGTTAAGAATCTGCGCCTGCGTTACGGTCTTATCGTGTCTGAGGAAGATTCCGATGACACATCCAAGAGAAGAAAGTTTGCTGCTTGACGAGAAAAGTTCAGAATGCGTTAATCTACCAGTAGAAGCAAGGACTGAGTCCCCTACCCCGCCTTTGCAAAGATGCACCCGCCGAAAATGACAGTCGCCCGACGGCCACCATTGTGAACATGATATCAGGGCGGGGTGTAACGAAAGACATGACTTATTTCGGAATTCAAAGCGAACGGAAACGTGTCTAGCCTGCAAAATAATAACAAAAACGCAATTTGACCGCTATTGAAGACACGATTTATGCGTCCCTAAAAAAAAAAAGATTTTCACACATGCAAAAGCGGATTAGATAGTGTGTTTCACAAATGCCCTGTGCGACAGGCCGAAAAAAGGAAAGCTGAAATCCTCTTCCTTGAAGCGACCAAAGAAAGAAAAACTGGCTTGATGGCGAGTAAACGAGCGTTGCACATTTTGACACTCGTCATAAGAATTCATCTTTTCCGTTATATAGGACATTATGCGAATGTGTGTGTGTGAGTGTTTGTGAATATATATATATATATGTGTTTGTGAATATATATATATGTGTATGTTTGTGAATATATGTGTTTCTGAATATGTTTGTGAATATATGTATATATGTGTCTGTGAATATATATATATGTGTGTGTGTGTGTGTATATGTGTGTGTGTGTATATGTATGTGTGTGAATATATATATACACACCTATATATATATATATATATACACACCTATATATATATATATATACAAACCTATATATATACATATACATATACACACCTATATATATATACATAACTATATATATATATACATACACGCTTATATATATATATACATATATATATATATATATATATATACATACACACCTATATATATATATACACACTCATATACATATATACACACCTATATATATATATATATATATATATATATATATATATATATATATATATATATATATATATATATATATATATATATATATATATATATATATATATATATATATATATATATATATACACACATATATATATATATACTTATATATATATATACACACCTATATATATATATATATATATATATATATATATATACCTATATATATATATATACACCTATATATATATATACACACCTATATATATATACACACCTATATATATACACCTATATATATATATATATACACCTATATAAATACACCTATATATATATATATATATATATATATATATATATATATACATATACACACCTATATATATATACATAACTATATATATATATACATATATATATATATATATATATACATACACACCTATATATATATATATACACACTTATACATATATACACACCTATATATATACACACACCTATATATATATACACACCTATATATATATATATATACACACCTATATATATATATATACACACATCTACATATATACACACACACATATATATATACCTATATATATATACACACCTATATATATATATATATATATATATATATATATATATATATATACCTATATATATATATATACACCTATATATATATATACACACCTATATATATATACACACCTATATATATACACCTATATATATATATACACACCTATATAAATACACCTATATATATATACACACCTATATATATACACCTATATATATATATACACCTATATATATATACATCTATATATATATATATATATACACCTATATATATACACCTATATATATATTTACACCTATATATATACATATACACCTATATATATACATCTATATATATATACACCTATATATATATATATACACCTATATATATATATACACTTATATATATATACACCTATATATATATATACACCTATATATACACCTATATATATATTTACACCTATATATATACATATACACCTATATATATATACATCTATATATATATATACACCTATATATATATATACACCTATATATATATATATACACCTATATATATATACACCTATATATATATATACACCTATATATATATACACCTATATATGTATACACCTATATATATATATATATATACACACCTATATATATATATATACACCTATACATATATATATATATACACACACCTATATATATATATACACCTATATATATATATATATATATATATATACATACACATCTCTCTTTATATATATACACATCTGTATATAAAAAGCTGACTGGGATGTCTTTCGCGATTTCCTCTGCGACGTCTCTTGGGGAAAAGTGTTTGACCTATCGGTTGATGACTGTGCCTCTGATGTCTCGTCATCGGTGAAAGCTGGCATTGATGCCTTCATACCCACCAGGAAGTATTGCTTAAAACCTCATTCCTCTCCGTGGTTCTCTCCGGCCTTCTCAGCCGCCATTGCTCACAGGAACCATTACTTCCGTCTATTCCAGAGACAGCCAACTGATCACAATAGGCGCCTGTTCACATCTGCTCGCAGTGAGTGCAAGAGAACCCGAAATAACGCCAAACAATTGTTTGCTGAGAGAATGCGACAGCACATAGCTGACCGCAAGTTCGGCTCCAAGGACTATTGGAGGATTTGTAAACGAGTGCTCAACAATAGGAAATCCTCAATACCTCCTTTAATCCATGGATTTGAGGTTCTCACGTCATCTGCGGACAAAGCTGAGTGCTTTGCCCGCATGTTCTCATCCAACTCCACATTCGACTCGTCCGGAGTGCACCCACCCGACTTCCCTATCAGAACTGAGGCCAAACTGCACGACGTATATATTACCCCGACAGTAGTATCCAGAGTAATTTCAAAACTCGACCCCCATAAGGCGTGTGGAGACGATGGAATCCCGGTGATAGTCCTTAAGAGGTGTGCTCCTGAACTTTCCCCTGTCCTCTCTAAACTGTTTAACTACTGCCTTTCTGCTTCCTGCTTTCCTGCATGCTGGAAATTCTCCTCAGTCGTTCCTGTCTTTAAGAATTGTGGTGAACCCTCGGACCCATCCAACTATCGCCCTATCAGTCTTCTACCGATATTCGGGAAAGTATTCGAGGCTATAATCAATGCTGAAATAGTTCATCATCTCACCGCCCACAAACTGTTCTCCGACAGGCAATATGGATTCCGCTTTGGCAGGCCCACAGCCGACATGCTAACAACTGTAACGGAGTACATGCTACAGGCCCTTGATGAGTCTGACGAGGCTCGCGCGGTTGCTCTGGACATCTCCAAGGCTTTCGACAAGGTTTGGCACCCTGGCCTCCTATGCAAACTACGCGGTTATGGTATTACCGGTCGCCTGCTTAACCTAATCCAATCTTTCTTAAATAACCGCAAAATGAAGGTCGTTCTGAATGGGCGTGCCTCTTCGTCCTACAGCACGAATGCTGGTGTCCCACAAGGCTCTATCCTGTGACCGACGCTCTTCCTTATATTCATCAACGACCTCCCAGATGAGATCAAGTCCCAAGTAGGCATCTACGCAGATGACACTACAATATACTCCCGCTCCAGTAAGAAACCTGTCATGGCGAACAGACATAATCTCGCTGCTGACCTTGAGCGGGATCTACACTCTGTGGTGAACTGGGGCAAGAAGTGGCTTGTCAACTTCAATTCCTCTAAGACCAAGCTGTTGTCTGTCAACCATTACAGGCAACCTCTTCTGCCTCCCATAAGCATAGATCAGATGATTTTCCCGGAGAGTAATACACTACGCCTCCTCGGACTTACCCTGTCCTCAGACCTCAAATGGAACCACTATATTGAATCCATAGCAAAATCTACTGCTAAGAAGATTGGGTATGTCGATCCAGGATGTTTTTTCCACCTGAATCCATCCTGCATATATGCAAGTCAATCATCCGTCCGTGCATGGAGTACTGCTGCCATTTATGGTCAGGTGCCCCTGCCGTTCTCCTCAGTGTTCTTGACAAGCTCCAAAGGAGAGTCTGTAATGTGATAGGTACTGATCTGGCGACTCGACTGCAGCCACTTTCCCATCGTCGAAATGTGGCCTCCCTCTGTCTCTTCTATAAATACTTTCATGGCTTCTGCTCGGATGAGCTTAAGTCACTGATGCCTCCTAAACAGGTGTTTACCCGTGCAACCAGACTGGCAACTGGGTCTCACCCATTCACAGTCAGGTTAGCCAAATACAGACGACAATTCTACTCCTGCAGCTTCCTCTCTCGCACTTCCCGCCTGTGGAACTCACTCCCGTATTCTTGGTTTCCTGACGGCTACAACCTCCAGAAATTTAAATGCAAAGTCAATACTCATCTACTAACCACTGGCTTCTAGCTCTCTCCCCTCCCCTTTATAAACCTCACTTTCTCTCCGCCTATGTATCTGTCATTGCAACTGCTTTCTCAGCTTTATATTGTTCCTTTCTAACTAGCTTGTATTCCTCACACTTTTCAAATTAATCTTTTTACATTTATGTAACCCCCTGCACATCAGTGGCGTTTCTGCCTTGCTCGGGGTGAAATGATTAAAATATATATATATATATATATATATATATATATATATATATGTCTCAATATATATATACACACACACATCTATATATATATATACACACAATGATATGTATATATCTATCTATATACACATCTATATATATACACACATCTCTCTCTCTCTATATATATATACACACATCTATATATATATACACCTCTATATATATATATATATATACCTATATGTATATACACACCTCTATATGTATATATATATATATAGACACACGTCTCTATATATATACACACCTCTATAAATATATATGTATACAACTCTATATAGATATATACAACTCTATATATATATATATATATATACAGCTCTCTATATATATACACCTCTATCTCTCTCTATATATACATCTCGCTCTCTATATATATATAAAAATCTCCATATATATACACACCTCTATATATATATAAATAAATATATATACATCTCTATATATATACACCTCCATATATATACACCTAAATATATATATATATATATATATATATATATATATACACATCTGTATATATATATATATAAACTATATATATATATGTACATACACCTCTATATATATATGCACACCTCTCCCTCTATATATATATAAACACCTCTCTCTCCATATATATATATATATATATGCACACCTGTATATATATATATATATATATATATATATATCTATATATATATATATACAGCTCTCTCTCTCTATATATATATATATACACCTCTATATATATATGTATATACACCTCTCTCTATATATATACGCCTCTC
>JBBBDQ010000809.1:1997500-2092500 GCA_037127315.1 Ascarosepion bandense | reverse complement strand
ATCGCCCAGAAATATTAATTTTAAATTCCGGCCAGAAGTGAATTGTGGATATATACAAACGTTTGTTACATTGTTTAAACCTAAATCTTTTGGCATTAAAATATGATGAAATATGATACAAACATAGGAATGCTTCATAAAACGCAAATCTGAGGACATTTATAAACACAACACGAAGATTTATATTCATTACGCTAGTATAATAAATTGGAGAAAAAAATGTTTTTTTATAACAAATAAGTGTTAAATTTAAAATAAAATAAAATATATAAATAAAATTAAAAATAAAGGGAAAGTAAAATTAGTATTAAAATTAAATTTAAAGCTGTAAATACATTTTAATTTGTAATAAAAATTAAAGAAAATAACATACGGAGAAAGATCATTTCGTTAAATTAAATTATCAAGATATTTATATTAATATTGTAAAAACGTTTATAATGTCTGATATTTCATACCTTAGATTTCCTACTTCTAGCAGCATTGCAAGGTTAATTTTTTAATATGTTTACAATTTACTGTAGTTTCATACCTCTGATTCAGTATTGTCACTCTTCATGTACTTAATTTTTATTTGTTCATATATACAACGGAAACATGTTTCATTATCCGATCTAGATAGTTTAAGTTGTTTGAGAATTTTCTATTTAAATTTAGGTGTTTTATTTTCTTTTAACTTCCAAAAATATTTAGTAAGTGATGTCATTTTGTTTTTTCTCATTAGTAAATGTTGAGATGGTTGTAAAGTGCTTTTTAAAATGTTCATTAAATAACAATAGAAACTTCAGTGACCCTAGGATTTTCTGCAGACGTAATAAAGCGCATCTAGACAAACTTATTAGACACTTATTAGATAGGGGGCATTGGTTGGGTTTCTAAAATTACAAAAGTTTTTGTTTTACTATGGGGCAAATTAAAATCAATGGTAGAGTTACTATTGTTATTGTTGTATAATTTCCATATTTTATTGTTACATAATATAATTTTTCTAAATTGTTAAAGCGACTATAGCTGAGTTTTCGCGTATCTCGAGATTTTGCTTTAAAGGTTATTTTTGGGAATTTTTTTTATCAATTAATTTAAGAAATTTATGTCTCAGTTTAGAATTAACTAAATGATTAAATCGAAGATTATTCCATATGATTTTTTGTTTCTTTTTATTCTAGAGCCACCATATTTTTCCACAAAATTGATCTCTGAAGGTCGATACCCACTATCTCTAAGAATTTTATAAATTGTTTTATGATTTTCGAATATTTCTCTGCTAGAAGAGTATATGTTAACATGACGTTCAACCGATGATGGAATATATTTGATAACGGATGATGAGAGCTAGGGTTTATATATTTTTGGTTAGCGTTATTTTTCATGTAAGGTTGGAAATTATTAGAAACTGAATCTAGCGTTATGTTTAAGAAGTCAACTTTCTTATATTCGAATTACTAACTACGCTAAGACCAAAAGATTTTAAAACTATGAACTAATTTTCTAAGTCTATCAACTTTCCCTCCAGTATATTTATATACTATCATGAGTCCATCATCTCTATAAAGTCCTATATTATTTATATCATTGTATTTATACGCCGTGATGTTGTACAGAAAAAATAATCTAACTAAATCTGAAGACTGCAGAGTCTAGAGATACAATAGATAAATCGAAATTATCAGTTGAATTTATATATAAGCATGAATTAAATTTATATATACCCATGTACTTAAGGATACCCGTTTACCAGAGCGGCACAGTTTTATATATATATAACACATGTATACCACATACATATTTAGTATATTGAGGGAGTAGATAATTATCTAAACATGTTTTTTTTAAAATCATATCACCCTGAGCAAGGCGGTAACGCCACTGAAGCGCAGGGGGCTATGTAGGAATGAAAAGATTGGAAAATAGAAAGCCGGAAACCACAACCTAAACAAGGAACAAGGGATGAGCCTCTTAATCTGTTCAATAGACGTGGGTGGAGTGTGAACCGGAGGATAGTTTGGTCTATCTACTCCAATTGAGAAAAAAAAAAGAAAAGATTGAAAAGATTGGAAAAGAGAAAGCCAGAAACCACATCCTAAACAAGGAACAAGGGTCAGTCAGCCTCCTTGTTTCTTTCCTTCTTTCCTTTCCACATTGGTCGGCCATTGGTCACCCTATTAACGCCCTTGACCAAAACTGTTACCAAATGTATAAGAATTTTAAACTTGCTGGTAGTAGCACGTGTGTTTTGGACGTCAAACTGTCTTCTTGAATATGGTAAAAAGCCATTTTGTTTTTTATTTTTATTTTTATCATCTTTTATTTTGCCCGTTTTTGTATAATTTCTAACTTTCATGTCTAATTTGAAAGAATTTTTCCCTAGCAGAAATCTCATTGACTAGACTGCTGTTTTTTACCCTTAATCCCCCCCACCAGACACAGTCAGCCTCCTTGTTTCTTTCCTTCTTTCCCTTCCTTTCCACAATGGTCAGCCATTGGCCACCCTATTAACGCCCTTGACCAAAACTGTTACCAAAAGTATTAGAATTATAAACTTGTTGGTAGTAGCACATGTGTTTTATTGTTAAATATAACATAATGATTATCTATTATGTTGAATCATGAGCCGTTCTAAACATATTTTGGCTTTAATTTCTGGTGAAAATAATGTCCAACGTTTGAATATATTTTTTTTTTTACGCTTGTTCGAAGCTTTTGGCCCGCATGAGTCATCGCCAGAGTGATTGCAAGAACGTTAACAAAGACATCCACCATCGAAGATGTTATTTTCTTGTGCTGAGATAAAATATTGGTATGCCACGATAGCATTTGGTTACTTATTGTCGCATAGGTATGTTTTATAATTGATAATATCCACCGAGCCCTCTATTTTTATTTTATTGGCATTTTACATTAATTAGATAACATCCTTTTGATTATTCTCTCCATATTCACGGTTTGCCATTCTGCCTCACACGCACATTTTCTCTTTTAATCGTATCACCCCGAGCAAGGCAGTAACGCCACTGATGTGCAGGGGGCTACGTAATAGTGAAAGGATTGGAGAAGGGAAAGCTGGAAACTACATCCTAAACAGGGAACAAGGGATGAGCCTCTTAACCTGTTCAATAGACGTAGGTGAAGTGTGAATTTATATACATATATATATACACATACACACACAATTCCACATATACATATGTGCATGAACGCACACACGCACAAGCAATTCCATTTCGTCATTTTCCGGAATTTTTCGTAACAATATACTTCACGCCGAGCACCCACATTATATATATATATATATATATATATATATATATATATGTTATGTGTATACATTTACACATATGAACATGTTTGAAGAACGTGTCATTAATCTCTTCCACTTTAACAATCTTCTTTAGAGTTTTTAAAAACGAATTATATATATATATAATTTGATTATAACTACTGACAGCAAGAAGAAACAATAGCTACTCGAATATCGAAAATTATGAGCACATATTTTGACAGAATAAGCGCTTCCTTTTTCTGAACTACAAAGTTTACAAATATTTTTCTATTTATTAAAATCTTTTGATGCCTTGATATCAGTTTATTATTTCTCCCAGATTAAATGGTCGACAGACTAAAGGAGACAGTGAAATGCTAATATTGATTCAGGTTTACAAAGCAAAAACATTTCATGCAATTATCATTACAGACATTTTATTATCTGGCCTAATCAAAATAAGCGCTCACTCGGATGAACTACGTCCCTATTACAAGCTCGGGTCTGAAGATCAAGACATTATACAAAAGTTTTAATCTACCAAACCTGTTCTAAATTTCATATGATTTGATATAAAGGCAATAATACGAAAGCCCCTGCTGATTTTTGTTCATTATCAACATAATACACTGAGGAGCAAATACGAATAAAAACTTCATTGTATGGACATCAAGAATCGGTTAAGAACGAATATATTTGTGTGCTAGCTCGAATTATTCAGCATAGAAAAATGTAATTTCTAATCTTATGACCGTTCCGGACATAGGCGATCATAGATCTCCAGATTCCTTTATTATCTGTAAATTGTCATGTCTTATTGCAAACGATAGTGGGATGTTTTCTGTAGCCTTCTCGTAAGTTTGAAAGCCAGAATTGTCGTAGGTATCAAACAAAACTAGCAGGGGACAAAAAATTTTTTCAAAGGTATTAATACAAGAGTGAGCAATAGACTAGACCGGAAATTTAATTAAGTTCTGTGATTTTGTCATCCTCAATATCTATTATATCACACTATTGTCCTAATACAACAAATATGTGAAACATTTTTAGAAAAACTGTTACACCAATCTCCCAAGTAGAGTGGACCAGCTTGTTTGAAAAATCACTGTTATAGTAGTATATTAATATTCATTATTATCTTGGTGTGAATTTGCAGAAAAGGTACCATCCGTCTCATCATCCACTATTATTTTATATTTTTTAAGTAAACGACTAGTCAACGACGAAGTCAGGGTTGAATTAAACATGCTTATTTGGTTATTAAGACAAAACTACCAAATTATATTAATCTAACAATTTTTGTTCGGATAATCAACATCCCACTGTATGTAAAACTATTTAGTGTATCAATATTATTACATAATAATGAACAAGAACATTATAGAAGAACAAACGAGGATCAAACGCACTATTCTAACTTAATACATCTATCAAATATTTATTAATACATCTATTAAATATCACACATGTAAACAATGAGCAAGAAAATTATGGTTTTCTTCAGCAAAACAATAAATAATCTGGCATTTTAATAAGCAATATTCGTTATCATTAAGAAGCAGTGAATGCAAAGACTGGTAAGGAATTCATACATATTTTTAAAACGAACAAAATACAAGAACATCAGAGTTGGGTATACATAGGCAAAATGAAAAAAATCAGTAATATTTTTGATGGGGGATCTTTGCTGACGCAAAGTTAACATGAATACGAAAATTAACTTGTTACTATTAGTAGAGTGGCAATTAACAAAACAGCTTTTTTAAGTATTGCAACAACAAAATATATGCTTTCAAACTCTACGTACTAAAGGGGCAACTATCTAAGCTGTTGATTCCCTGTTGAATAGGCAATTTATTCCCGACTTCTCAGAACATGATATAAAAAACATTATTTGATATAGACAGAATAACAACACAACTGAGAACAAAGTGACACATTTTTGAAAATCCTATATAAAGGTTGACAGAATGAACAGAGCTAAAAAATAAAATTTAGAATGCATTCTTTTACACGTGTACTCACACACACACGTGTGTGTGTGTGTGTGTGTGTATGTGTGTGCATGTGACTAATGGAAGTACATTCCACAGTTAGATATCTACTTTTTAAAAGTGCTCCATACAAAAGTAGAGCATAGATATATGGTAATTATTATTACTATAGCATGCAATAGCTATAAAATTGTGCTGTTAAAACACCATCAAATAGTAAAATAGTAAGTAAATAATTTACTTAACCTTCAACTAACGAAAATCCTAATCTCACCAAACATTATATCGGAAGTACTAAGACTAATTTTAAGTATTGATTTTACCAGTATGATTTATCTTTCAATAATATATTCTACTTCACCCCTTAAATAATAATAGCAAATTGAAAGATGCAAATAAAGCTCTTTCAGTTAAATAGAAAATATTAATTAAAACTAGAACTAATCTAATTGTTTCCTTTGCTTACAACAAAATCCCCCAAAACTGACTTATTGAATCAACGTAATGAAATCACTAATTTTTGCTGTTATAGAATTTTCCAACTCTTAAATATATCTGAAATTTTCAATTTTATCTTAATATTGTTACTATTTATCCTTAAATTTTAGGAAATTTTACTGGTAATTTCTTCATTACAATCATTTTCTATTTGTTCTAATTTACAAGTTACAAGTTATTTTAGTTTCAACTTTTATATTTACTTTTATCATTTGTTTTTGATTTTATTTTATTTATTTTATTTCTTATTATTGTTTCGATTTTTCTATCACCTTAATCTTCCTCTTTTCTCTTTTCTGTTTCCCCTCTAAATTTTTTCTTTATTTTTTTCTTTTTTCCAGTTAAACATTTTTGACATGTCTAGCTTTCTGTGGTAAAATATTGAAATACTAGGTGTATAACACCATTCTTTAAAATGTCATACCCTCCCAGCCTCACTTAATTTATCTCATTAGATGGCCTCTTTATTCTTATGTTTTAATTTTTTTTTTACTTTTAATTTTTGTAAGACTTATATAATTATCAAGTAAACTAACCTCATTTTACTGCCTGCTGATGATGTTTAACATCGAAACTTTATAGCTATTGAGTTTTATGTTATAATAATGGGTGACTGAATGATAAAAAATGGAAAAAAAAGCTCAAGTGTTAAATTTAAAATGCATGCTTACACATATGCTGTTTATATGCACCACAGTAATGAATGCTTCTTTTTAAAAATGCAATAAGTCGACGTGTTGTAAAATATTTGCCAAAAATCACCAAATTCAATATTTAGTATTCATTAATGAATTTAATATTGAAAAGATTATTTTATTAGAAAACCTTGTAGAAATATTATTTAGGGTTGTTTCTTCACCCTCTCTTTTCAAAACCTCATGTGCACTTATTTTTGGAGTGCTTGCATGACTAAAGAAAGAAAGAAAAATTGTTGAAGATGATATTCCAGAAAAAAAATCTATGCAATATCAAGTTTGAAAATACTGAAAATAATTCTATAAAACTCAAAATTATTGTAACAGGCATTTGTTGTATTCCACCAGACTTATATCAGTGTATGTGTGCGTCCATACTGATTTTCATTTAAACACGTTCTTTTGAAACTACAAGATTTGGCTGTGTAAGTTTTCTATTATTATAGATTATTATAAGATGTGCGGATGTGCGTTGTGGTGCATTGGATATCGGCTCGGAACGAGAAATCGGGGAGCCGAGTTCGAATTCCAGCTGAATTCATTGCATTCACTTACGCGCAAATACCCTTGGGAAAGGTATTAATCCGCCTATTCCTTCCAGTTATGGGTTAAATAACAGGACAGATTGGGTTCTATAGACTTGATCGGCAACCAGTCTACCGCAGAAAGCAATGGCAACCTACTGCGGGATAATCTTCTGCCCAGTCAGTTATGTCTCTTTCGAGACATGATCGCCCAAGCATGTATCACGTATGGCACTCAACTGACTGACTGACTGATTATAAAATGTAGCCCATCTGCATTGAACTTGAGAATTGTCCAATTTTATAAAATGTTTCGATTATCAAATATCAAAAGCCGGTTGATATTTGATAATCGAATTTGATATTGAAAAACTTGTTCAAATAAACATTTCAATTTTGTTAATATAAAAAGTTAAAATGCTATGCACCCCCACCACTACCACTAAGAAAAATTACACTATGAACACTATAGAACCCACTACAATTACTAACATTTGAAATTGACTGCATGATTAGTAGATATCCGTTTAGGAAATAAAACTCACCCATAACCAATGCGTTTAGGTAAACACGAAGGCCTTAGAAGTAATAAAAAAATTCTAATTTAGAGAATTAATATAATAATATTTTAAACCAGACTAACCACAACTAAAATCTATACTTTATTTTTTTACGAAAAAAATAGAAATTCAAAAAATAGTTCTGGTTTCAGTATGAAAAGTCAACCTATTTAATAAGACGGAAAGTGGATTTACTCAACTCCACAAAATTATAGGGTGAGTATATTTCTGGCTAGTATGGATTAGCCACGAGTTAAAGAAGGGTATAACGTAACTAAAATAGTTACAAATTTACAAACAACAACTAATAAAAGTTATAAAGTTTTTTCATTAATGAATAAATGCTGAAAGTTGCAATGAAATCCATTATTTTTCTGATCTTATGCAAATTTTAAAACATCAGCAAGTATCACAATTTTCACATGTTGAAAGTGTACAGTAAAAGAAAGTGAAAAACAAATGTCACGAAATATTCAATGATATTAAATGGGCAAAAAGAAACCGAAGAAACGGTAAACAACTGTCAACGATTAAAAAAAAAAAAAAATAAAACCAGAATCAAATTAACAATTAATGAAAAAATTTATGGATTACTATAACACTTTTTTCAGTGGCATTTGGGTGTGGTGTAATGGGTAGAAAGCATGTCTCACTCAATCAGTTACAACTGAGTAACGAGTTTGATCATTATAGGTTGCATGATAATCTCAGCCATGTACTGCATCCAAGTCAAACAGGATAGGTAGACCATGTAAAACATAAACCCAGCTTATGAAAGATGATTTACGGAAGTTGAGATTACATCCAAGCCTTACACAAAATCGGGCGGCCTGAAAAAAAGACTTCAAGAAAACCCCGTCCAACCCATGATAGCAAGGAAACGAACGTTAATAATGAATCAATATAATAATTTTGTTTTAAACCAGACTGACTACAATTCAAACTATGCACTATGTTTGACCAATAATTAAATTTCAAAACTAACCAAGAAAAGTAAAAAGAAAAATCACTTCTCGCCTCTGCATGAAAAGTAAACTTATATAAGAAATCGAAAATTGGATCCATCGAACTTCACAAAATTGTAGGAGAGTATTTTCCTGGATAGTATGGATTAGCCACGAGTTAAAGGTGTAACTTATCTAAAAAATACTTCCAAATAAACTCAGCTCATTAATGTTGAAAATTTCAATGAAATCAGCTATTTTCCTAAAATTTTGTGTATTTCTAAAAATAAGTGCTATCTTTTTTATTTTTAAGTGTTGGAATTTTTTGTATACATATTGACAAAAATAAAGCTATTATACAAAATCAAGACGACAAATTAATAAAAGAACAAGTGACTTACCATCAAAAAACTTGGTGAGAAAAATTCAATGACATTAAATAGACGAACGGTAACCGACAAAACGGTAAAACTAATTTTCATTGGCCTAAATCCAAAAAGAATCAAACCAATAAAATATCCTAGATTTATATTGCGCATTTGTTTTTTGTTTTTTTGTTTTTTTGTTTTTTTGTTTTTTTTGTTTTTTTCTTTGTTTTTTTTGTTTTTTTCTCCGCAGGGGTAAGTTAAATGTTGATAGCATAGTTGTCACACGTACAGTTACAACTGAGTAAGGAGTTCGAACCTTACTGGTTGCTCTTTATTTCGGCTATGTTACACATCTAAGCTATGCTTACTAAATCACTATAACATTTTTATCAGGAACACTTCGATTTGGAGTAATGGTTAGTAAAAGCTTTCTTGCTCGTTCATTTACGACTGAATATTGAATTCCATACTCACTGGGTGTATAGTGTTCCATCGCAACTACACATTTTTTCAAGTGCACATCGATATGGTGTAACCGTTAGCAAACTTGTCTCGCTAAATCAATTACGAACAAGTAGCGTGTTCGATCCTTACTAGGCACACCATACTTGTTTCCTTTTGTCACGTGCAAACTACTCATAATCAGTCACTATATCAATCTTAAGGGGCGTTTTGATGTGGTGCAATGATTGGTAAACTTACGTTGGTAGATTAACCACATAGCAGTGACTTCGATCGTCAGTGGGTGCTCCGTATTAGCGGCTCTGTGCCACATCTGTAACATTTTTTCAAGGGCACTTCGATGTTCTATATTGGTTAGTAAACATGTCTTGTTAGATTTATTATTACTGAGTAGTAAGTTCGATTCTCACAAGGTGCTCCATACTTGCAACCTAGTGCTAATTCAAACTACGCTTAGTAAATAACCAGAGTCACGTCTCAGGGTGACCATGGTTCGATCTTCACTGAATGCTCCATGATTTCGGCCTTGCGCCATATCAAAACTATACTACATTAACATTGTTTTTCTGAAACACTTCAACGTAGTGTAATAATTAGTAAGTTTGGCTGTTGTTAGCCTGTCTAAAACTGAGTAGTGAGTTCAAACCCCGTTGGGTGCTCTATATTTTCTGCCTTGTGCCAACGTGTAAGCTACGCCTAGTAATTTTACTATCACAGTAACTCTAAAGAGTGGCGTGATTCTAATGCTAAAGATTATTTTCTATGGTTTTGTAGTATAGGCTAATTAATTTTTTGTAAATATTAATCTGGGTTAAATTTTAAATATTAGTATTTTTAACATTATCTTTTGTCTCTCACCAATAAATGAAATTGTACACATGGGACGAGGTGAGACTTCATAGAGAATTTGCGGTATTATGTATGGTATTTGCAGTATAACTGGTAAGTGTTAATGTCAAGGTTTGGTGATTGGAATAATATTCTTGCGATTGGATGTGTGACTTTGATTCTGTCAGTCAGTTAAGTGTCATAAGCAATACACACTTTGACTGGACAGAAAAATATGTAGATTGTAATTACTTTCTGCGGTAGTCTGGTTGCTAACCAAGTATATAGAATCCAATCTGTTCTGTTATTTGAACCATAGCTGACAGAAAGAGACGGATTAATACCTTTCCTAAAGGTATTTACACGTAAGTGAATGCAACGAATTCAACTGGAATTCGAACACAGTTCTCCGATTTCTTGTTCCGAGCTGATATCTACTGCACTGCAACTGGGAAAATTTGCTCAGTCAGTCATATCTCTTTTTAGACATGGTCGCCCAAGGATGTATTCTGTATGGCACTTAATTGACTGTGACTACTTAGGTTAAAAAATAGGTTAGTGAAAACCAGGATGTCCCATCTGCAGCATTTTATGCCAAAATTTACACTTTTCTTGCAAATAAATATTTACATTTTTTCGGCTATTTAAATGTTATTTCTGACAAAGTTAGTAATTTTAATGGGGTTTTCAGGAAAATGATTATATTATTTGGTTTTGTTAACATATTTTATTGTATTATTATTATTATTATTATTATTATTATTATTATTATTATATTATGTACATTTAGGTATCTAGTGATTCGGTAAAGATTGAGCATACTATGATGAATTAATGCCCTAAACTTAATAAAAACAATGTTTCATCAGTAAAACTTTGATATTATTAAGAGGAAAGACGACATAAATCTTAACTATTACATTATATTTTTTAATTCCTTTTAGAACCTTCAGAATTTTTATTATTTTTTATGTGAAGTAGGGGTGCGCAAAGATAAGTATCGTATATTTTAGCGTCTTTTTTAGGTGAAAAACATTGATTTGGAAATTCTTGTAATAATTGTCGGATTTTAATAAAACCTTCAGGACTTATTCACTAATTAAACTATTTTTTTAAAATGTTTTTCTTTTAAAAAGAATATTTTGTCTTACATCGCTGACCTCCCATTTATTTAATATTTTATTTGGAGAAATTATGTTTTCTGCTACTTAATGTTTATATTAGTTCATGCAGAACTTCTTAGTGAATTTAAATCATTAATTTGGTTTTGTAAAACAGGACCCATAGTTAATGAAAATCCATTTTGAACCGTAAAAAAAAAAAATTCAATAATTCATAATTAAATTAGGAAAGAATTTAATTGCTTTTATGATTAATATATATTATGGACACTATTATCTAAAACTTTTTTCAATGAATGATGATTTTTTGCAATAATTATTTTCATTTTAAAACATTTTAATTATAATAATTTGTGATGTTTTAAACATTTTAAAATTTTGTCATAATTTGTCCCGGTTAAGTGATATTGTTATTAAGTAAAAACTATATTTTAATAAATAGAAAATTTTATGATAATTTAGCGATCCCCAATATTTTATAAAGAATTTTGATTTTTGTGTGTGTGTATGTGTGTCTAAACGTACCGATTTTTGTAAATACCGATGTCCATACAGGATATTATCCGAAAATAAGAACGATAGTATATTTGAATCTAAAGTACGTAAAAGTCAGTAAAATATTAGATAGTGAAGACTATTTTTCTAAATTTTTAAGATTATTTGATGGTTAAAATTATCTAAAAGTACTTTTACGTTATTTTCATCAAATAGTTTTTACAGATATATCCACCGTAGGAAAAATCAGACAAACTTCAGTCTGTCACTCAGCTTGTCAGCATGTCAACACTTTAGGAAACGACTACCACCGTGTAAAAAATGCATTTCTTCGATATTTTAAACTTAACATAAGTAATATTTGTTCCAAATGATATTTATTAAACTTTAATCAGTTAATATTCCCTAAATAATATTTCAGAAAAGTATATTTTATTTTGAAAACATTTTCTAATAAACAATTTGTGGTGATTGGTGCTTAAATATGGCGCCAGAATCAGCGATGTTTAGCAATTTCAAAGCGAAAATTTCTTCCATTCAATGTAAATTAGTTTTAAAATACAGATAAACTATTTTGGTTATAGGAAATATTAAATTTAATCTATTAACTTGAAATGAAAACTAAAATAAAAGCTTCAAGATTTTTTCCTTTTAAAAAATTAATTTTAGAACTTACGTATCGCGTTTCCGTGGTACCTTTATTATTCGGGGCTTAATTTTTAAATGTTATTTTTTATCGTTGTCTATCATCACTACAAGAATTGAACTTATGGAACTAGGTGTTATTTAATTGAGAAGTTGTAGTTTTATGGCATTTGAATCCTGACGTATAGGTGTAACTGAAAAGTTTTTAAGTTTGGGTGATTGGGTCAGTGATTGCAACTAAGTTAAAAGAAGACCAGTCTTTTCATCCCTGTTGTTTGCTTTGTATTGTACCTGAATCATTTTATGCAATATATATTATATCATAGCAATATGAAATGGAGTCACCTAGTTTGATGTTTTTAAAGGCCCTAAAGCTACAACAGCACCAGGAATAAACATGACTGATGAAGCTTCCCGGTGCACAGCAGGTGTTTTTTTAATATCTAATGTCATATTTAAATTAACAAAAATCTAAACGAAATACAAAAACACTTAAAGAAATATTTAAGGAAAACTGATCTACATTTTACTTATTTGATTAATACCAGTAACAAAAACGGTCTGTAATAGTAATAACTTTACAGTACTTCCTAATATAAAAACATCCACCAAACTCTTTTTTCTACTGATTTACCAAATTGAATGAATTTACAGATATAAAATAGCTGTTATAAATAATATAATCAAATGAGCTAAAGTAATTTCTTCTTCACAGGATTTATTTTATATCTCAATAACATGAAAGGCCCTTAAAATACTTTCGTATGCCATATTAAAGTTAGCTTTAAAATATTGAAGAATGGTATAAACAAAACACTAATATAAACAAAAATAGAAAGAAATTTAATTTCTTCTATTACAATTAGAGACATTTGAACTATAATACAAGAAGAAAAATCATTAAAAATATAATTCGTCCGTGCATATCACTCAATAATTGTGTGAATTTGTATAATAGGCACTTGGACCAGAAATAATCGTTTTTCTTTTTTTTTAATTTTATGTTTCATATTAATATAAATAAAGCATCCCAGATGACGAATATATTTGTTTTCAAATTTTATAAAAGACAGATTGTTATGTAAATTGATCTCCTTACGGAAGCCAGAACAAAGAGGTTTCTCAAAATGTAAAAAATATATACAAATAATAATTCTTAAATTAAAACCTGGAGCACTTTAAAAAAAAAAAATATTACAGTTGATAAGCGCACCAGATTACGAATTAAAAATTATTATATTTTAAATTTTATTATCCATTTTATATATTCGTGATTTCGAGTGCTTATGAAAAAAAAAAGATTATTTTTAGTGAAGGTGATTATTATATAATTTCATGAATTATATATAATTTACTACAAAAAATTTGAAAGATCTAACTCATTGTTGAGATTTTTTATTATTATTATTATTATTATTATTATTATTATTATTATTATTATTATTATTATTATTATATTGTCATTTTTTGTCATATTTCAATATCTGCTTTTGTCGCACTATCTGCCAAGTCTGCGGGAAGATCTAAGGCAGGTCGTGGTGTGTTGTTATGGCTTCATTCCATGCTTTTCTATCTCCTCTAACATCCCTCGCGTTACATAGACAAAGTTCTCCTTAGTTTGTGGGCTGTACTTAACAAGAACATTTCTTGTATATCTCTTTAGCAAGGGTTTCCAGGGATTCTTTCAATGTATTGTTTTGTCTCATTTTTTATCATTCCAAGTGCACCCACTATCACTGGCACGATTCTTGATTTCAATTTCCACAGTCTTTCTATTTCAATTTCCAGGTTTTATACTTTGACCGTTTTTCGAATTCCTTGGTTACTATTACAATCTGCTGGATAAACCATATCAATTATTAGGCAGTTTTTTCTTTCTGGTTTTTGACAATAATGTCCAACCTATTTGCTTCATTCTTTCTGTCTGTGTAGATGATGTAATCCCATAGAATGGTGACATCTTCTATTTCTGTAACTGGTGATGGGTGATGTTCATACCAGTGTTTGTTTACAGATTTTCCATAGTGTTTGCACATTGTCCAATGCAAATATTGCCCCACTCTATCGTGGCGATTTTTATATTCATTTGAGGCAAGTACAGAACATCTTGAGATTAGATTCTTCTTTGTAATTATTACAGAACCTGCATTTTAGATTCACATTATTATGCATAATATTTGCCTGAAAGTTTCTAGTGAAACGATTTTGGTATTGCGCTGCAAGAATAAAGCCTTCTGTCTTAGACTTTAATCCATTATTAACTTTATCAACATTGGATTTATTAACACGTTCTGGATATTTGGCATGCAGAGGTTTGTCTTACCAGCGTTGTTTCATCTGTTCAAGAGCTTTATCCTTGGCTTTCTTTTTCATATTTTTTACCGTAATAGTTGGTTCTTTGCATTTCTATAGAATCTACTAAATTTAAATCTTGTTTGTATTTACTTCCTTCTTTCATTATTGAATATTGTTTTCTTTCTGTTTTCATGTTGTTTAACTAATTGTATCATCCAGTCCTTTGTTTTTTTCTATGTATGTTAGTAAGCCAATAGTTGTTGTCTTGTATGACGATTCTAGCTGAATAAGATCTCTTCTACCTTCTTTACGGGGTATGTATAGACGGTCTACATCAGCCTTTGGATGATGCATCTTATGCTTAGAAAGAAGCTTTCTTGCTTTAGAATCCATTCGCCTGATGTCGTTTAGAGTCCAGTTTAAGATGTTGAAGCTATATTGGACAACTGGGATTGCAAAGCTATTAATGGCGATAACTCTGTTCTGAGAATTCAATTCAGTTTTTAATATCATTCGTAGCCTTCTATAGTACTCTTTACGCACTATTTCTTTCATTTTTTTATGGTGAATGTTTTCACTCTCATTTACACCTAGGTATTTATAAGCTTCTTCTGGTTTCAATTCTTTTATTGTTACAGCAGGGTCTAAGCTAATTGAGGATGTTTCTTGTATTGATCCACGTAAAACTGTAGCTTTGGCACATTTATTCAAATTGAATTTCATTCTAATATCTTCGCTGAAGCATTTTACAGTTTGCAGAAGACCTTTCAGCTCATTATCATTCTTAGCATATAACTTTAAGTCATCCATGTAAAATAGATGGCTTATTTTATTTTGGCCTATTTTATAACCATATTCTGTTTTATTAAGTTGACTGGTTAGTGCTATTAATGATATGCAGAATAGTAATAAGGACAAAGAATCGCCTTGAAATATACCTCTTTTGATGTTTATTTCATCAGACTTATAGGTTCCATTTATATGATTGAGGTAAAGGGTTGTTTTCCACATAGACATGCATTGTTTGATGAAATTGATGATGACGGGCGATATCTTGTATATATTTAAAGTCTTTAAAATCCAGGAATGTGGCACACTATCGAATGCTTTACGATAATCTATCCAGGCAGTACTAAGATTTTTCTTTGCATTGTAGCAGTTTTCCAGGATCATTTTATTAATAAGTAATTGGTCTTTACATCCATAACAGCCACGTTTGCACCCTTTTTGTTCAAGCGGTATCATGTCATTTCTTTCTAAGAATAAATATGTCTGTTTTGTTAAAATAGATGTTAATAGTTTATATGTTGTCGGAAGATATGTAATTGGTCTGTAGTTTTTCGGGTTGTTTGTGTCACCATTCTTGGTTAGAAGAAATGTAATTCCTTTGGTCATCCATGCTGGAATTTTAGTGGGATCGTCAACCATTTCTTGAAGTTCTTTGGCTAGTTTTTTATGTGCTGTATTTAAATAATATAGCCAAAAGTTAGGAATTTTATCTATACCTGGGAATTTCCAATTGTGTGCTTTTTTTAGAGCAAATTTAACATCCTCTTCTGTAATTCCAGCCCATGTCTGTTCTGGATTATTTTTCATTCATTCTATCTCTTGTGCAATCCAATCTACTTCCTTGCTATGTTCTATAGGGCAAGCCCATATCTTTTCCCAGAACTGTGTAACTTCTTCCATTCTGGCGGGGACTGTCACTTCAATTCTTTTTTTACCTATTTCTCTGTAAATCTCTTTGCATCGGTTTGAAAAATCTTGTTTTGTCTGTAAAATCTTGATCTTTTCTCATAGCGTCTTATTCTTTGAGCCTTCAGTTGTATTGTTTGCTTTATTTTTTCTTAGTTGATAGGACTTCATTTTCATTTTCATTTCTAATGTTTTTTTTTTCGACTCTTCTGCTTTTCCTAGTTCTTACATTTATTCCTCTTGTCAGTTTATTGAGTACTGAAATTTCACTTCTAAGTTGTTCGATTTCTTTTCCTATTTTTATTTTCCAAGGTGGATCTTCATGTCTGCGAAGATTGCCTTGTTTTTAATTTGATTTTCAATTTTTTGTTGCTGCTATTGCTGATGCATATATTGCTTCATTGAGATTTGTATGAGTGTCTTCATCCAAGATTCATTTAAGTGCTGCATTTTAGAGTTTAATAGTTCGGAGGTTATGCTTTGTTGGTTGTAATTTTGGGAGCTGTTCTCGTTCCTCCATTGCAATATTTTGTATTTGACTGATATTATTATTATTGTGTCATTTTTCATCATATTTCGATTTCTGCTTTGGTCTCACTACCAACCAAGTCTGCGGGGAGACCTAAGGCAGGTAGTGGCGTGTTGTTATGGCTCCATTTCATGTTTTTCTATCTTCCCTATCATCCTCAGCATTACATAGATAAAGTTTTCCTTAGTGTGTGGGCTGTACTTAATAAGACAATTTTTTGTATATCTCTTAAGCTGGGGTTTCCAGGGATTCTTTCAATGTGTTGTTTTGTTCCTTTTTTATCATTCCAAGTGCACCTACTATCACTGGCACAACTCTTGTTTTCAATTTCCACATTTTTTCTATTTCAATTTCCAGGTCTTTATATTTTGACAGTTTTTCAAATTCCTTGATTGCTATGTTACAATCCGCTGGACAAGCCATATCAATTAATAGACAAGTTTTCTCCTTCTAGTTTTTAACAATAATGTCTGGCCTGTTTGCTTCGATTTTTCTGTCTGTGTAGATGGTGTAATCCCATAGAATGGTTACATCTTCTATTTCTGTAACCGGTGCTGGATGATGTTCATACCAGTGTTTGTTTACAGCTTTTCCATAATGTTTGCACATTGTCCAATGTAAATATTGCCCAACTCTATCGTGGCGATTTTTATTATTATTATTATGTCATTTTTCATCATATTTAGATTTCTGCATTGGTCTCACTACCAACCAAGTCTGCGGGGAGACCTAAGGCAGGTAGTGGCGTGTTGTTATGACTCCATTTCATGTTTTTCTATCCTCCCTATCATCCCCAGCATTACATAGATAACGTTTTCCTTAGTGTGTGGGCTGTACTTAATAATACAATTTTTTGTATATCTCTTAAGCTGGGGTTTCCAGGGATTCTTTCAATGTGTTGTTTTGTTCCATTTTTTATCATTCCAAGTGCACCTACTATCACTGGCACAACTCTTGTTTTCAATTTCCACATTTTTTCTATTTCAATTTCCAGGTCTTTATATTTTGACAGTTTTTCAAATTCCTTGATTGCTATGTTACAATCCGCTGGACAAGCCATATCAATTAATAGACAAGTTTTCTCCTTCTGGTTTTTAACAATAATGTCTGGCCTGTTTGCTTCAATTTTTCTGTCTGTGTAGATGGTGTAATCCCATAGAATGGTTACATCTTCTATTTCTGTAACCGGTGCTGGATGATGTTCATACCAGTGTTTGTTTACAGCTTTTCCATAATGTTTGCACATTGCCCAATGTAAATATTGCCCAACTCTATCGTGGCGATTTTTATATTCGTTTGGGGCAAGCACAGAACAGCCTGAGATTAGGTGGTCTATTGTTTCTTGGTGTTTATCACAAAACCTGCATTTTGGATCCATATTATTATGCATAATATTTGCCTGAAAGTTTCTCGTGAAAAGACTTTGGTCTTGTGCTGCAAGTATAAATCCTTCAGTTTCAGACTTTAATCCAGATGCACGTAACCATCGATGAGTATTAACTTTGTCAACATTGGATTTATTGGCACGTACTGGATATTGGCCATGCAGAGGTTTGTCTTGCCAGCGCTGTTTCATCTGTTCAAGAGCTTTATCTTTGGCTTTCATTTTCATATTTTTTGCCGCAATAGTTGGTTCTTGGCTACTGTTTTGCTTTTCTACAGAATCTACTAACTGTAATTCTTGTTTGTATTTACTGCCTTCTTTTATTATTGAATATTTTTTCTTTCTTTCTTCATGTTGCCTTACTAATTGTATCATCCAATCCTTTGTTGTTTCTATGTATGTTAGTAAGCCAATAGTTGTTGTCTTGTATGACAATTCCAGCTGAATAAGACCCCTTCCACCTTCTTTACGGGGTATGTATAGACGGTCTACATCAGCCTTTGGGTGATGCATCCTATGCTTAGAAAGAAGCTTTCTTGTTTTAGCATCCATTCGCCTGATGTCGTTTAGAGTCCAGTTTAAGATGTTGAAGCTATATTGGACAACTGGGATTGCAAGGCTATTAATGGCCATAACTCTATTCTGTGAATTTAATTCAGTTTTTAATATCATTCGTAGCCTTCTATAGTACTCTTTACGCACTATTTCTTTCATTTTTTTATGGTGAATGTTTTCGCTCTCATTTACACCTAGGTATTTATAAGCTTCTTCTGGTTTCAATTCTTTTATTGTTACAGCAGGGTCTAGGCTAATTGAGGATGTTTCTTGTATTGATCCACGTAAAACTGTAGCTTTAGCACATTTATTCAAATTAAATTTCATTCCAATGTCTTCGCTGAAGCATTTTACAGTTTGCAGAAGACCTTCCAGCTCATTATCATTCTTAGCATATAACTTCAAGTCATCCATGTAAAATAGATGGCTTATTTTCTTTTGGCCTATTTTATAACCACATTCTGTCTTATTAAGTTGACTGGTTAGTGCTATTAATGATATGCAGAATAGTAAGGGAGATAAAGAATCACCTTGAAATATACCTCTTTTGATGTTTATTTCTTATTATTATAATTATTATTATTATAATTATTATAATTATTATTATTATTATTATTTTACCCCGCAATTTTTAAATCTTTTCGGTAAAATTAGGGGCCAGACGTGTCTGTCTGTCTGTCTGTCTGTCTCTCTCTCTCTCTCTCTCTCTCTCTCTCTCTCTCTCTCTCTCTCTCTCTCTATCTCCATCATTAAATTTTTTGTGAATGGAAATAAATCAAGAAAAAACTCTAAATAAATATCTTGTATAATTTTAGCAAACTCTACGGAAACGCTGCAAAAATCTTGAATGCCATATCTAATCTAATGTAATCATGATCAATAAGAGAAAAATATTAAACGTTATAATGTAAAAACAATGTTGCTTCTAAATTCTCGTGCTCGTTCGGAGATTGTATCTTTTCACACCAATAATTAATAATTACACTTATTTCGTTAATAATACATTTATAAAACATTAAATTCTTACAACTATATTAATTTAGTGCTATTTATATATGTATTAATGAACACAATAAAATATAATAGGACGATAAATTATGACAAATATTCGTAGATGGTACTAAAATAATATATCACTCATTGTAACGAAAATCTTCGAATTATCATTATGCACAAGAAACAACCTACAGAATTGTTGCTTTTCTATAATGATAGCTTGACGTATTTTCACCAAACGTTTTTTTTTAAATGTGTTGAAAATGTAATATTTTAATCCTCTAAGTTTGTAACCTGCTGTCAAACTTAACTTTAAAAAATTACAAGTTATATTTATTATATATAGTTACAAACCATTATGCATATGATATTGCTTGCATTCAATAAACATATTTAAATGAGAATAATAGCATTCTCAAAAATTCCAGTGCTAATGGAATTTTTGGTACCGGTGTAGTATTTGGCCTACAAAATTTTGTCACTGGTATAGAATGTCGCCTAATTTAAAAAAAAGTATTATAAGGAAGTATTATAACTGTCTAGTAAAGGTTAATGAAAATAATTAGTTTCAATTAATAGCCGAATATTTATATCTATAAATATACTCTAACGGAGGTTGAATTCATTCAAACCGCACAGGTCACATACTATACTAGAATCAAAGAGGTAGGTCACATACTATACTGGTACCAACTTTTCTGTATGATGTTGATAACTTTCTTGACATTAACAAGACATGATCGAAAATGCTCAAACAAAAACATTATGAAACTGAATAATATATTTATAAATTTGATCTCAATATAAGACAACGTATATACAAAATAGAAAACTCTAATAGAAATTTATACAGACGACCTTATCAGTCAATTTTAATGAAAAATAATTGCGCTTCTCGATAGGAATGAAACCCATATTCATGCTTCCATCCGGGAAATCCTTCCTACAGAATGTAGAGATATAAGTTCAATTCTTGTCGGGAGAGATGACTTTTCTTGGGTATAACTTCTCGGTCTTGGCTGGTGGTTATTAATTTCAGTGTTCAAGAAAATTAAAAAAGATGGGAACGCAAACACGTTTGCCCACTAACAAGAACATTAGAAATCGGGCACTATGCTTGTCTATTTTTCTCAGTCCAAAGAGAGAGAGAGTGAGAGAGGGAGAGAGAGAGAGAACGTGTCTATTTTCACAGACAAATCTCTGTCTAGAAACAGCCTCTGGCTGATCGGACACTAAGCTTTTCTCAGCCAAGCCTCAGCCTGAAAACCGAGCCCGGACTAAATCGTTCACTCCGAAGACATAGAGTTTGACTGACAAATGCGGGACTGAGTATTTAACCAAAGTTTCACAACGGAGATAGGATGCGACACAATCTCGGATTTAACGTGGAGAACCTGAACGGATATACTAAGGCTGAAAGACGTATGATTGGGTTCTATGCTTGCCTACTTTTCTTAGCCAAGTGTCAGTTCATAGACCGAATCCCGACTAAGTTTAACTGTCAAAGATCGAGAGAGTGTCTATTATTCTCAACCGAGTTTCACTCCATAGTCTGAACCCCGACTGAGTCGTTCTCTACTCGAGCGTCTCAGGTGGGCTATATCTATGACAGATACTCGGCTGAGAAAAACGGATATGCTCAATCCCGCGTATGTAGAAAACACGTTACATGCCTCAGAGTTCCCTCTTGAAGTTCCATAAAAACTCAAAACTGTGTGTCAAACCCTTTATCTATCTATCTATCTATCTATCTATCTATCTATCTATCTATCTATCTATCTATCTATCTTGACTGAGGCAATGACGGTGTTCTGTCTACGGACATAGATTCGGCTGAGAAAAGTTGTTTAGCCGTCTGTCTTCAGGCAGAGTTCAACTCAGTCGGTGTTTGCTCTACGAACTGAGACACAACTGAGAAAAATAGACAAGCCGAGTGCATGCGCTAGGGTCAAAATTTGATCCGTAGATGGTGACTTAACTGATTCGAACTCATCCCGAAATCTGAGAGGGAAACGCGAGTGAGTACACTGGGACCAAGTATCAATAAGCATAAGCCGGTCTGTTTTCCTCAGACGTAGTCCGAGCCTCGACTGAGTCGTTATTTTCCCGAAGATAGAGAGCTCGACAGGCATTTTCGAGTTCGTGTGGAACTCTGGTTATTCATCAGATCATTCCCCACAAAATGCAGCATGTGACACATTTTCTTTTATAAGGAGCATTCTTCTTCTTCTATGTGCCCTGTCCTTTCAGGACGTAGGTGATCATGGTTCTCCACGTCTCCCTATCTCTTATGGCTCTTAGTATGTTTGTTCCTGTTACTCCTGTCAACCCCCGTTCCGTCATCCACCTGATCAGGCCCTGCAAATATGTTATCCGCTGCCTTTCTCTGTCTCTCTTTCCTTCTACCTGGCCAATCAGTATCAGGTTCTCCAAGCTCACCTTCCTCATTGCATGTCCTAGGAACTTCAGTTGTCTCTTCCTGATGCTCAGTATTAATTTCCTTTTTGTTGCCATTCTTTCCAACACCTCATCGTTGCTTGCATGCTCGGTCCACGATATCCGCAGCATTCTTCTGTAGAACCACATTTCCACTGCTTCCAGTTTTGTCCTCATTTTCGATGATGTTGTCCAGCATTCACTGCTGTCTTGAAGAACTGACATCACGTAGCAGTCCAGCACGCTTTTCTTTGTTTCTAGTGAGCATACCTAGCCCATATGTCCGGGCAACAATTTCTCATAGACACCGTTGGACTAGGTCTTATGTACCTTTTCCCCAGACGAAACAGCTCTTTGACATAGCTTTATCTGGATTCCTCTCTGTCCGAAATCTAAGAATATGAGAAAGTTGAGTTCACCTCAACCCTCCACTGAAAGGTGATGTAACACAAGAGCGAGCTTACGTAGGAACCCGAGTGTGAACACACGGGCTAAGGGCCAAAATTTGCCCAGCCTTCACTTACAATAAATTAGGTATTATGATTGTCTATTCTTCTCAATCGAGTCCCTGTCCGTACTCTGGCATTGAACACTGTGTTCTTTATTTAAAACATCTTACTTAGACCATTTGTGTTATCGGGGTGTCTTATTTACTCCTCAACAGTTTCAAAAACTTAAAATTATTGAATTACAGCTTCATAAAAAGGTCAGGAGGATTTTTGAACTGCAGAATAGGTTTTGGGAAGGTTGCGTTGAAATGAAATAAGTTTGCTTACTCAAATCATGCAAGATCTCCGATTATCAAACAACATTCATTAACATTCAACAGCCTATAAAAAGGGTCAATTTTGTTTTAAATGGAAAAGTAAATTATAACATATCAAACCATGCAATCTGCTGATGAACAGTAAAGCCACAAGGTACCAATTTTTGTATTTTCTTCACTTTGCTGATTCTACCAGTTATTCTCTGACTGCATTATTGGCTATTTACAGCTTTGTTCCCAATATTCAAATGTTTGTTTTAGGATGAACATTACTTTTATCATTCTTTAATTCTTCGGTTTTCAAGCTGAGGCTTGGCTGAGAAAAACTTAATTCTTCTTGGGCATCCATATTACCAAAAATTAACTTTACAGCCAATGAGCTGTAATGTTTTAACGGAAGAATATCGCTCTCATAGAATAAAAAATTAATTTAACATTTGTCTATATTTCTGAAGTGAGGCCTTGTAACTATTTACATTTTTCGAAAAGTTGTCCTCATCTTTATCATCTTCACTACGTTTCGACCGATGTACTCTCTGGCCGTCTTCAGATTATATACATTGGAATTTGTTTTGTTTCAACATGATTTAAATAATTTTAATTTTTTTTTTAATCATATCACCCCGAGCAAGGCGGTAAGGCCACTGGTGTGCAGGGGGTTACGTAAGAGTGAATAGATTGGAAAAGAGAAAGCCGGAAACCACGTCCTAAACATGGAACAAGAGATGAGCCTCTACACCTGTTCAATAGACGTGGGTTGAGTGCGAACCGGGCGATAGTTCAGTCTATCTAATGTTTCTTAGCAACTGTTGTTAGATCTGCTTCTTCTAAGTATTCTTTATTTGCAAATTTACCTTTTTTTTTAAAAAAATAAATGATATTTTTCAGATAGTAAGAAGAATTTCATTATAATCGAGTAAGTATGAAATTATAAAAATTCTTGTGGAAAACTATGTCAGGAAATGTGTTAAATACCAGTTTTATCAGTAAAAGGAAGTAGTAATGTAATCTATCTTTGAATAGTATGGGGTCATAAAATAATCTTTTCACAGGGAATTTCAGTCTTAACTTGACCAAACACCCGGAGTTTATACTTTATTTGTGAAACACAGAAACGTTAATCTATTTTATTTCGGACTTTCACACAATTTAACAGCTGGTGTCGAGCAAAACACACACTGCTGTTTGTAGAAATAACAGATAAGCTTGAAGTTTTGAGGCAAATATCATGATTCTTTCGTCGATTTCGTAATTTTGCTTTCGGTTTTATTATAAACAAGCAGAAGGTGATATCATTTAAATGTTTTGATCGTTGCATCTGATATAGTTATATTTCTATGAAAATTTATTTTTCTCTTTAGCTGAAAAGTTATTTTTCTCTCTAGCAGTATGAGGCATATTTTATAAAAGACACATTTTAAACTGTAATACATACATACATATATATATATATATATATATATATATATATATATATATATATATATATATATATGTGTGTGTGTGTGTGTGTGTGTGTGTGTGTGTGTGGTTGGAGTATGTATCTATATTACTTATAAGTATTTGAACAAATAGACATTTTATTTCTTACTGTTTGGTCTTGATTGTTAATGAGAAATACATTTTTGAAGAACTAAATTTATTGCAATCAATATAACAAAGCTTGGTATTATTACTGAGTAGTTAGTTTTGACCCTCGCTGGTTGCTCGATAATAAGAGTCTTGTACAATCTAAGCTAAGTAATCAACAACATTATCTATTAGAATATCCTTAAAATGCTACACTTCTACAAATTTCAAATATGCCTTCTTCAGCTGCTTTGTTGTGTTATGACCACATCAATAGTGAATTCTTTTTCTTGTCCATTAGAAACTATCTTCCAAGTTCCAAACCAAATAAATGCATCGATCTGAATTTTATCTGTTCATGAAATCTTATCAGTTCATAAAATGCCTGTCAAAGATGCATTGCAAGCCACATCAGGAGTGCGACAAGAAAAATAAGAGTTCCATGCTATTTAATCTTTTCATAAACTATACTCTGCGCATTGACAAGCAGAGGTGAGAAAAGATGGGCACTGATGATTCCATACTATACCCCGAATAAATCAACTAATAGAAGACAGCGATCATGCTTTCCTCCCGAGGTTAATGTACCGATGGTAAAGGGTCTATGTGATGACATATGTATTCATAATTGGAACAAGAATAATTTTGAGCAAAACACCATCCTCCTCTATCCTTAGGCGAAAAAAGGGCTCAAGATAAACCCTTCCAAACCAGAAACAATGATCTGTATTTGGAAAGACAAGTGATGATGCTTCCCGGAATCCATCATAAAAATTCAGTATGTGGAATTAGTACATACTAGATATTTCAAATATCTCGTTATATGGATCAGATATAACAAATTTCGTATAGGCGATAAAAAAGAATAAACATAGAATATGCTGTGCTAGGTATAGTTTCTCCAAACACCGCAAAATGCTACTAAACCAAAACATTAACCAGAAAACACGAGTCACTTTTTTTAAGTACCCTTTTCATATTGAAATTTTCCTGTGAATGCCACACATTGTGCCAGCGTCGTTTAAAAATGTCTATACTGTCAGCTGTGCGCAACTGCTTTCTAATACCAGTGGTTAAAAAATTGAGTGAAACCTGCCGTTATTAGCAACAATCATCCTTCTTCAAACCTTGTGGACAGGTACTACAAAAACACAAAGATTTATACCACATAACATAAGTTACATCACTTGAGAACTTTCAGCAACAGAAACAATTAAAGTAGTTAGAGCAAATGTATCCCAAAGACAATAATAGTATAATGAAGATGTTGACATTCCACATTAATTCAAACAAAAGACTAGGAAGGGACCCCCATCAATACTGGAAAAAATGATAAGAGATACGAGACAAAAACTATTTTCCTGAAAAAATGTTTTAAGAGAATGATTTTATAAATTACAAACGACCGCAGCACTGACTGAGCACTTGTATTGGGCATTTTGGTCTGCCCTTTTTGCTGATGACCATGCATTCGGTTTTCTTGCAGTTTATTTGTAGTCCTTTCTTGTCACACTTCAGCTACCTTCTGTAGAAGGTTTTGTAGTTTCCTTTCCGAGTCTGCTATCAGCATTGTTCCATCTACGTACCTTATATTGTTTAAAATGTGTCCTCTGATAACGAATCCTGGCATCTAAGATTCTTTTAATAGTTTCACTGTACAAGTTATATAGATCCGGTGAAACGACACATATGATTTACACAAGATCGTTTAAAATGCTATTAGCGAGACTAGTTTGAAGAAACAATGAAATCTATTTTTGAGTAACGCCTAACAGCAAAATATGCATTTTGATGAAGGATAAAATGTTATAATGGCACCTCTTTTTGTTTTTATATTCTTGACATGAGATCTAACAAAAATGATTCTTTACTTTCTTTGATATTTTAAAAAGTAAACTCACATTACAGTTTTCACAGACAAAAATAAAATACCTAAAAAACAAACGGCTGTATGCCAATAAAATTTCAGTTATTATGCTCTCCACATGAGAATTTTAAAACTAAGCTTTAATTTGTGCAAATTATTCTGGTGACAAAAGTTTGTGCAAATTTATTTGTTGAATAAATGATTGTTCTTAAGTTTTTGTTTCTGCTATACATTCTTAGATTAAGTGACTTTTTTTTCAGTCCAACACAAATAGCCTCTCACACCAGATACGCATAGTTACCATATTGTATTAATATTTTCCAGACATACTGGACAGATCTAGGTGACTGAGCATGTAGATTTATTTATATATGAATGTAATAATACGAATAAACCGTAGAGGAATATACGTTATTGTATCAACAGGAACTATATAGCGGCTTCCATATAGCTGCGGTGCGCTTCAAAATCAAAGAAATATGTAAATTTTCATTGATGATCGAATTTGTTCAGCATGACAACTGAGCGTAGCAAAACCTCAATTAAAAGAATTATTGGGAAGAGTGTGTTCCGATAGTTCTTTCTTCTTTTTCTTTATGTGCCGTATCCCTTAAGGACATAGGTGATCATGGGCTTCCACTTGGTTCTGTCTCTTGTCGCTCTCAAAATTCTTCCTCTTGGTATCTCTCCTAAACCTCGCTTTTTCATCCATCCGCTCAGGTCTATCAAGTAGGTATCGTGCTACTTTTCACTGTTCCTCTTTCCCTCTATTTGTCCTGTGAGTATAAAATTCTTCAGACCTTCCTTCCTTCCTTATTCAATGTCCCAGAAACTTCATCTGTCTCTTCCTTATATTAAGTATGAGTTTTCCACCTCATCGTTAGTCACGTGCTCAGTCCATGGCATCCTCAGCATCCTACTGTAAAGCCACATTTCTGCTGCCTCAAGCCTCTCCTTCATCCTTGAGGAGACCGCCCAACATTCTTTGCCATACAGAAGTATAGAATAGCAATCCAGCACTCTCTTCTTTGTTTCCATTAAGATTTTCCTGTCTTTCAGTAATCTGGTGAATTCTTCATTTACTAAAGAAGCAAGTTCTGTAGATGACCGCATTTAAAGAACATCATTTTGTTAAATCTATGATAGTCAGCATGCAAATGACCAGTGGTATGTAAAACTATAAAATATCAACTCAAACAATTCTACATGCTTTTCTGTTCTCATATTCAGAGAATTTGGGGAATTAGTGTGGACTATGAAATCTGAATATAATTTGCTTTGAAGTCATGACCTAGAAAATTTCCGAAACTTCCTGCGTAAGTAATTATATCTGTTTTGACGGGTTCTGTGCTAATATTGAATTTTATACAAACTCACTGAATCATTTGCTCTTTCCTTAAATCTCAGATTCCTTAAATCAAGGTCTTATTTCATATGCATAATACCCAAGAAGCTTTGTTGACAATTTTTATTCTTATGACTAGATTTTGAAGTAAAAGAAATACATGAATTTAGATCGGATAAAAACTTCAACGTTGCAAGAGTCAAGAACATCCTAGTGAAATTATCAGTAAAGCATTTTATTATTGAACTGTTAGAATTATTATTAATAATAATTTCAGCCATAAAAATGTATATTACTCATTTACTCTGTGTTATATTAGCCTCCTTTACTACTTTACACAAGTATTATAGGTAAGGTTATATTATAAATGTTTATGTATTAGGATTTAAATTCTCTTAATTATTTGAATTTTATAACCATCTTTAATTCTGAGCATCACAACTTCAAAACTGATTGGTAAACTTTTGGACAATAAGAAGGATAAACGAAAGAAATGACTTACAATATGGAATGAAAATGTCCAATAGTTTCAGTAGAAAAATCCAAATCGTCTAGTGGAGATGATACTGCATTTACACTGGAATGATATTGAATAAATGCATTAATAACAATTACATGAATGAAAATAATAAAGCAACTATAATAATAAGGATTAACTAAAATGTACAAAACAGAAATATCAGATTCGTTTTTTTTTTTTTGGTTTTTTTTTTTGGACTTGTAGAAATGAATTCAACAAGATGGCGTACTTCACATTAGGTAAAGAGGTAGGGTAGCTGTTGCAATCTTACATAATAGTAAAGTGGTCATGCAGCTGTTGTAGCCTTATGAGACAATAAATACATTCCTATCTCTATTCTTACCAAGATTTTTCCTTATAAGGGATGTATATATACCATGTGAATTAGTTCTTTTTCCATATATCTCTGCGCACACACTTTGTTAACACCTTATGTTCTTTGTTTGCTTTAATTTTAGTGAAGTTGTTCTAATGCATATTAGGCCCTTTGTATATATTCTTATACTGTGTATAGCGTTTTTACAATAAATGAGTTTATCAGGCATATGAGATTTAGTTTATATTTCAGTCTGGCCTGTAAAGCCAAATGGCGAGATTACAGTCGAGTTCGTGTTTTGATGAGCACATGTGAAGCAATGGATCCCTCCTGTCAGCATAGTTTTGAGCAATATTTATTGACAAGATTCTGTTGGGGTTCACAAGGTTTATTTGTAAAACTGGAGTCTGCCTACACATAGGCTTTATTAGATTATATGATATACAAAGCCTATATATCAGAATAATGTTAGGCAATTGACTGAAAAAATGTAAGTAATTCTATGTGACGTATTTAGTTAGGACTTCTTCAGCTAGAAACACGTCATTTAGGATTTTCCATTTTGTAATTTATTTACTAATTACAGGTTTTATTTGCATATCATCTCAAACTTTGTAATTTTGTCATATATTTAAATAGATGCTAACCAGAATATCAGTATATTTTGAACTTGTAAATTTTGTCAGTATATCTTGATTGAACCAAAACAATACAAAGAAAACCCATGATAATATATTTTCATTAATTCATTTAAAACCTCATATAATCCTACTTGTTTCTTAGAACATACACTACGTCCATTATCTCAGTCAGTGTCTCATAAATAATGGAATATTCTGCTTTGAGTGTGAGTAAGAAGAAGGAAAAGTCAGAGAAACTTTTGTTTTGGTGAGGGAGAAAGAGAAAGAAAGTAATAAAAGACGATAACGTTCTCCTGTGTTAAACGACTGCTTCAGAGAAATAGCAATTTGAAATCTTTTAATTTGTACCCGCTTATTCAGAGTCAGAGTTCTCTTAAATAGCATCCAATTTGTTATGGTAATAATAGAAATATATAAGATCATTTTTATCAGTTGATTTACAATATTTATTAATTTATTTTTTTTCAATTTTTTGTTAACGTTATTAAGCTCAAATATTAAACTATATAACAGTCCCACAGCTATTTTATAGTAGTGGATCTCGCAATTTCTATTATTAAATTTAGAACATCAAAAATAGATTATTCACGAATACTGTCCATAAAAAACAAACAATCGTTTACGTAGCAACATAGATTAGGCTCTTTAGCTGTAATTGGAAGTTATTCTAGGAGGCGATAACTGGATTCAAAACGGTGAAGAAAGTAACAAAAATACATGGTGACTTACAGATAATTAATAAAAAAAGAGTTTGTGAAGAGCCATGATCGTTTATATCCGTTTATCAAATAACATTAAAAAAATCATTTACCTAGGAAACATTTGTAAAAGTCAGTTAACTTTTTCTATTTGTATTTTTTCAGAAAACTATATATATATATATATATATATATATATACACACTAGATGATTGTGCAAACATTGATATTAAATGAAAAAATACAGCAAACATTCATTTATTCTACAGGTTACATATATAATAAAGAATCAATACTAAAAGCATCTTAAGTAACTAAGCAGATAAAACATTAGCAAGAGAACTAATATTTAAAATGGGGACATAATGAGCACTGCATACTGACTGTCAGTTTCACGTTTTTCACGCTTCACTGCGATCTTCAAACCAAATGAAGAAACACTTTATGTCTAATATTGAGCACTTCGCCTATAGCAATAGCAAATTTTAACAATATGATTATATAAACACACACACACACACACACATATATATATACATATATATATATATATATAGATATACATATACATATATATATATATATATATATATATATATATATACTGATGGGAAAAACGGCAACACCATGAAGATACGTTTAAATTTATTTTTGATGAAGATGAAACTTACAGGTACTCCCGCTAGATGACAGTAATTAATCACTTCTATAGATGAATATAAATACAAATTTCAGGTATTAGGTATGTGTCAAAAGTACTCAGACCTCCTTTTGATACACTGTATATCATCTTTTAATATAAATACAGGCCTTTACACACGTATATATATATAAAACCATAAAAATAGCGAATATGATTCTATGATACATTTTTCCTACACTTTGCACCTGTTGATGCAATATAACGGGAGTTTTTAGGTGCGTTAACTGAACAAAACTAGCTTTTTTCATTATGCCCGATGTATATTCAATGGGAGAACTATCTGGCCATCGAACCAGTCAAAGAATTTGTTAAATATTTGGCAGAACATGTTGAGTAGTATCCGCGTTGTGTAGGTGGCTAAAATACAAACATCCTCGCAAGAAAAAACAAAGACAAGCTAGAGTTGTAATTTATGCCATCCCTTACTATTGTATGAGGGATTGGGTCTGTGTGTCATAGGGGAATGCAATTTGGTTGATGTTGCTCGTCAGTTCTACTTCACTCACGCAAACAGCTATCACTTACAGGAAAATAGAAACTGCCCTCGTCTCTTAATACTACAAAATGCCATTCAGTCCTCATGGGACTCTTTTGCGACAGCACTCAAGACGTGCACGACTGTGCTTTGACGTAAGTGAGAGTCTGGTTAGAAGCGTGCATGTTCGTAGTTCTCCTGCATGTAAACGATCCTTAATGATCCACGTTGACATTATTGGGACTCTATTGTCAGTGTGGTCTGTGATCAATGCGGTCTACCATTCCCCCTTTAGAATATCCCGATCTTCGCTAATATATGTAGTACATGTTCATCCAAATACTGGTGTACAATTGTAAGAATGTTCACCACCAACCCCCGCTGGCAAAACTGAAGCACAATCTACACGTTATTCGTAATAGTTCTCTGAAACGATCATATAGCCTTTCGAAAGCCTATAATATGAATGTACTCAAATTGTTTCAAATGAAGGAAAGAAACTCATATGTATCTATGAGGCATTTAATTGTACTGAACAGTATGTCTCCGTTTAAAGCTTAGACACAAAATATGCATTGGCTTAAGAGATTTTACTAGACTGACCAGAAGCAAAACGTAAATATTAAATGTATTAAAAAATAATGTACATATAAAATTTATACTAGTATAACTCTCTTTTATTTTTCTGTAACACTTTAGCGAACTAGAATGTGAACTCGTACTTTCCCAGTTCACGTCTGAGTAGGAACATTTTTGTCATATGTTAAAGTACCATTGTGTTCTTGTACTAAATACCATTGTAAAATATTAAATTTCATTGTTTTCTTGACTGGATCGTTCTATTTCTACAATTTAAGTTAACTTCTGTAACTATCAGAAAATAAAAATTCCTAAGTTTTAATAAATAATGATTTCAAAGAGCAAAATTATTTTTGAAAATTTGATGTGACAAAGTGAATCTTTTAAGTGAAAAGGTAAATAACTGAAGTTACTATGAAAATATAAAAAAACGATAGAAATGTGTGTTGAGGATGATCAGATCTTCAGTAAAAAATTAATTTTCTATTTATTACGTAACCTTTGTTACAGCAATATATATTTTTTGCAATTATTCTATTTTATTATTATTTCATTGTTTTATAATATTATCTTATATTATAATTTTATTATTAGTGTCGGACTAGAATTTTTTTCGCCATAATCTACCGTACATATCTATAAGTCTACTATTTGTTCTTGCTTTAAATGCTGTTGATACATCCGGTCTAGTGCTTCAGCTATATATTTAGAGATTCTTGATAAAATCCAAAGAAGAATCTACAATTTTATTGATTCTAACCTGGAATCTCGGCTTCAGCCACTTCCCACCACTGTAATTTAGTTACCCTATGCTTTTTCTATAATTATTTTTATAGTAATTGTTCTGATGAACTATTCTCTATGGTACCTCGACATTACGAATTTAAGTGTAGTACTAGATTTGCTAAAGTGTCTTGTCATTTTACTCTTGAAATAGCTACATATAACCGTACGTTCTATGATAATAGTTTCTTATATCAGTCTACTCAGTTGTGAGCTTCTTGTTTTCCAGTCAATTTTGATCATCAAAAATTTAATTGCAGAGTTAGTTGTTATCATCTGTCTGATTAATTCCATTTTTTAAAATTTGGTTTCTCTTTTTAATAATATTTTTCTTATATTGTCTCGCACTTAGTAATCTTATGTGTCTTGATGGCTTTATTGCCTTGTTTTGGGTGAAATTATTACAAAGATCTTAACTTTTTTATCCTACAAAAGGATATAATCAGATTGATAATAGTTTTATCGATTATATATATATATATATATATATATATATATATATATATATATATATATATATATATTATTTTATTAAAAACATTATTAAATTGCGCCACGGAAATTTCTATGTTTCGAGATTTAAAGTTTTTATATTTTCATTACGAAAACGATTTACACTTGAAAATAGAAGACAATATGTTTTCTTATTAAAGAGTTAATATGTAGGGGAGAGACCAAACATTTATATAATATGGGTGTGTTTCATTTAGCTAATCACAATGAAGGTCGACTAAGAAAATTTGAAATATAGGTTAGAAGATATATATATATATATATATATATATATATATATACCTCATATCCCTTAACATCTACGAATAATGAATCATTTGAAAAATAGTGTTTTTTGATTTAATTTATAAAGTTTAAATTTTTTTAAAATCTGTAATTATTTGTACCGGTTAAGTGATATTGTTGTAATGTATACTTAGGCAGCATCTGTTTTTGCAAACATCTTTCATATATATATAACTGAATTAGGTTAACACAAACATAAGAACTAAATGAGCTTGATGGATTCTCATACATTGAAATCGACGGAAGAGTCCATATATATATATATATATATATATATATATATATATATATATATGGCCTCTTCCGTCGATTTCAACATATGAGAATCCGTCAAGCTCATTTTCAGTTTTATATATATAATATATATGTATGTATTTACTTATATTTTCTTTCTCATCTTCTTTCTATATTTTTTCAAAATAGAATTTATTATGTACATTCTGCATTATATTAAGGCAATTTATGAATGTCACTATTTTACTTCAAATAGGAATGTCTAGTGTTAACCTGAATCAATAAGTATCTCTTATTATCAATCACCTAAGGTGATCACATTTTTCGGTGGGTAAGCAAGAGCACATATTTATCAACTTCATTAATCTTTTGGATGTATTGAAAATGATAACATAATTGCTTCCAATCTGACATAACTAATAAAAAGGCATACTATTCGTAGTATTAACCGCTAACCACAAAAAACTAGGATATAATGAGCTTATTTAAATAATCATGCAAACAGGAAGAACGACAGATGACTGCGAGAACGCTACATAGAATAAAACGGTAATTCATAGCAATAAACTTGTAGTTTGTGATGATTGTGAGTCAAGAAAGCCAGATTACGTACAAGATCTCATTTTTTGGACAGTATCCAGGATCAACAGATAGCCCTAATATAGCCCTGCGTATTCTATCATAATTCTACAAATTCCGAAGTCTGAATTTGCCTGAATATAATTTTTCTTTCGAGTAAAAAATGACACAGAAATATTATCATGTTTTCCTTTTTAATGAGTATTAGTAAGATCCCAATATTTGCAAATAATGAATATGCATTAGATAGTGATGATTCTCTCATTGATAGGGAGTAGAAATCTAACAAGTATTTACGTATGCATATTTTTAACCCTAGGAGAGAAACGAGTACCGGTATTGACAGTTAACTATTGACAGAATCATGTAAAAGGAAACCTTAATGACTAGAAATTTCGATGTAATGAAACTGGACTAAAAGGATAATATTCTTGTTGATAATTAGGATATTAAAATACTGTAAATATAGTTGGTCGGAATGGAATGTTTTGATGAAAAGCAGAATTCGTTGACAACAGGGTTAGTACTCTGAAACGAACAAAAGGAAAGATGTGGACACTGATAAATCACCCGGTCAGGAAGTATCAAGATGTCGCCTCAAGAGGCTCACTGACCTACGCTTTAGTACTGTTAAGAGCAGAGACGCAGTGCTAGAGTTATTCATCTGCCACTCCAAACAACTTACATTTAGCAGATTATTTTCAGTGGTGGGAAGACTGTAAGCGTAACTTCTAATAGTTGTTTGGAATAAAGGGCGGGAAAATGCGAAATGTTATGTAACCCGAGAGAACCATAACGAATTGTAATAAGCTAATTAGTTTATAAATGCTTCCGGAGAGAAACATGTCACACGATAGAAACAAGATGTAATGAATGTGCGTTCTCTCTTCCAACTGCAATTACATAAACGTCTAATATTAAGCATTTCTTATTTGTGATGGCAATAAACCTTAATTTATATTAGGGGCGCATTTCGTCAAACTAATATTTCAAGTGCTATTTATAATGGTATCATAGATTGCTCACCTATCTTTAAGCAGAGTTACTCAGCTTACATTAATATAGCTATGATTGTCGTTGTTTTATGCTTAAGCTGGAATTAAATTGAAAGAGCTGTTTCTTATTTGATTTCTAATGCTAAGCAACGCCAGGCAAGGTAAGATTTTAGTGGGTAACACTTTAGAAATATCGGAAACTGTAAACAGCTTATATGTTTGGGTAATAAGGTTAAATTTATTAAATAAACACTAAAATTGGAATGATTTTAAATGTTGATTACTAAAATGAAACAAAACTGAATTTGATGAGTATTTAGTATATATTCTTTACCGAGTTTGTGACTTTTTATGAGAAGATTAAACTTCAATAAAGAAACTCTAACGCACCCTTGAACGCTGCAATACCTCATAAATTAATGTTTTTTATTTAATTACAAAATCGAAATAACATCTAACCTGATCAGTGTTTAGGTATATGACTATTTAGAAGTACTAATTATTATAAACCATTTATGACTTTGCGTAAATATATTAAGGCAGTCTATTTGATAATATTTTTCATGGCAGCAAAAGTGGATTTTTGTGGTATGACAAGAGAAATTGATTATTATCACCAATAACCAGTGTTTTATTTTAACTTGTTAGAGATATTAACTGAGTGGCAGTCTAGTAAATTGGAGTCTAGCGTGAAAGTTAGCACGAACCAGAGGAATATCACTGAAAAAATTCTTCTAAGCGGAAAAATTGCACTTTTTCATTTGTCAACGATTTTTGTAACCAAAACGAGGATGTGAGCATGGCTAATGCGGTTCAGAACTGGCAGTAGCAATGTGTGGGAGAAGCCAGATTGTTCATCGAAAATAGTATACTATTTGTCTGTAGAAAAAAGCGTTTGAAAATTAGACCTTCATGTGTTCTGTTGTTCTATTCAATTTTCTTTATGAGCGCACTTTTAAAAAGGGCATCGTGATTTGTCTCTGTTCCTTTGTCATTGATTTCTTACAGTTCTTTGTTGCTACCACATTTAAACATTACATCATATGAAAAAAAAAAACAGAAAAAAAAAACACGGATTTGAAGATTAGATTCACTCTTGATACATGACCACAATCGGCAAATGTAACAGGAACTTCCGGGAACTTGAACAAATGTCTTCACAATTCTGTTACACCGGGCAATTAGTTTTGCAATTTCCAGTGTTGCTTTACATTTTTTTAAAGCTCTGAAAATATTTAAACATTTCTTTTTGTCCTTACAAACCGTGTGTAAGATTCAAACTTACAACGCAACTATATATTTGAAACTTCGAAATTCAGAATATTTATTACAAATAGTAGCCGGTTGTTGACATATGCATAGAACGAATCGGCTTTTATCCTACATGCGCAGATAAACGCTGCCGTCATTCAGTAAATAAACGTTCAGATTCTACCAAGTAGTTCTTTTATATACGGACAAAATATGAATTGGTTAATAATATCAAAGTATGTACACTTTTTCAAAAGTATAGGGATTCTTTAAAATCCATATATCTTTTTACAAATATAGATATTCGATTTTTCATTCATTCATATATATATATATATATATATATATATATATATGTGTGTGTGTGTGTGTGTGTGTGTGTGTGTGTGTGTGTGTGTGTGTGTGTGTGTGTGTGCAAGGCTCGTCCCTATATCATAGTACCTCCACCGACGTTAGAAATTTTACCTGCGAATAAATCTTTTTCTTTTCTTTTTTTTTATTGTCAGCAGCTGAGAGATAGTTTTCCAAAATGGTGTTTAACATGGAAGTACATACAAAGAAGAGGTGTTTCAATGACATTCGTCAACAACTGTTGAAGATTAACGGAGAACAACTAGTGGATGTAAGCACATTTAATGCTTGTCATCAGTAATGAGAGTAATGTGTATTATCAAAGCATATTCCAGGTTGCTCTGCACGACTGTTATCTTTGAAATACTTAGAGCATAATGGGCGACTCTCTTAAAATTTTTAGTGAGTTAAACTTTGTACAACAATTTTTTCTGCTGTTTGCATCTGTTGCAGTTTTCATAGAAATAACTAGGGCGTATTTCTTTCGGAGCGTCATTTATCTAGAAATGTGTGTGTTTATACACACTACTTCGAATATACACGTATTTTATTTTATATATCTGTACGTGTTTTCTTTATATATATGTGAAGGTCCGTGTGCATGTGTGTGTTCATGTGCGCGCGTGTGTTTAAATGTCCCTGACCTTGAACTCTATCATATTCATAGAAATGAATGTGCCTATGAAAATATCAGTCGTCGGCGCTGATTCTTTGACCTTCTAAATAAAATAGTATGTTTAGAGCAAAAGTTCCAGAAGAATAAAGGATAAAAATGCTTTGTAACACAAAGAGGTCGCTTAGAACCAAAGATTTACAGTCTTTTGTCTAGCACTGCGAAAATTTTACGTTGACAAATATCTAGACAACAAATATATTTTTGCTGACTCTTATGAATTCTACAATCTGATCAAAACGAGATGTACTTTTTAACAGCTCTAATTCATTTCGTCATTTTCATGGATACACACACATATACACACATACAGAAGGTGAGTGAGAGAGACAGAGAGAAAAAGAGAGAGAGAAAGAGAGAGAAACAATCAAAAAAGAAAAACATATGTATTTTATGTGGTATACACCATATAATTTTATGCTACTGATACACGTACAGTGAACGAAATCAGAATTGCTTATTCATCAGTGTTTAAATAAACGGTCATATCTGAGTTACAAAAAAGGCAAACGTTTTGCTAATTTTTTGTAAACATCATTTTAAGTTGGTTTAACACATTCACCAAACACAGAATTGCGTACACAATTTTAGACACATATTCGATGTCTTTGAACAAATTCATTAATATCCCAAACTTTTTTTAAAACAATTACACTTCGTGTTGTTATTAAAGAGGATACATGATGAAAACGTGCCCAGGACTTAATAAAAACATTTTTTCGTCAAATCTTGGGGTTGTTATTAAATTTTATGCCATTTATTTTTCATCTTTGGAAATTTTTGTTAAAATTCCTGTTTTCTATTATCAACGCGGAACTTAAATTTGTAGGGGAAAACATCAGTGGCGATTGTGGAACACTGAAAGTGGGGAGGCACTTAGTAGATGAGAATTTTTGGAGGAGAATAGGGGCAAACTGAAATAGCGTCTTCATTTTTATACTACACCACTATCATATACACAACATAGGAATGAGTTTGAGTATAAGTATATTACTTCACTAAAATTAAACGAAATAACTTTTCATTCATAGTCGTGGAGTTTTACTCTATTCTAGCTTCTTTTCTACTCTCAAGTTGTTGAAACACAAGAAAGGTTAATTTCAAAACAAAATCAATAGGTTTAATACTAACGTCAATACTAGCAGAACAGTGTGATTGGTTTGCTCTGATTATCTCATCTACAAAACTTTGAAGCACAAAAGTATTTTTGTGCTTCATTTTGGAGTACAAAAATACATGCGATTAAAAGAAGAATGCGAAAAATAATAATGCAACGAAATCTGGCAAAATATTATAGGCACCACAGCATTAAAAAAAATTGGCTAAAAAGTTAATTTGTGTTTTCGGTAAAGTCCAAGAAGCTACTTTGAAATAAGGTAATAATTTTTAGGTAACTCCATTAATTTTCGATACCTATCTTTAAAATTGAATTTTTAAAAATAAAAATGTTTTCTTGAAACGCTTATTTTAGTTTTAACTCAAAGCTTAATGATTAAATTCACTATTGTCAGTAAGCACAATATTCTGGTGCATTTAAAACAGAAGCTATATTGATCGAAATTTAAAATTTCGAGATGTTTTTAAAATTTTTAATTTTTCGGACATTTTTGAGCGATCAACACATTTGTAAAAAAAAGTTAATACTCGGTTTTAAAAATCTTCCAAAAAATATATCTGTGACATTTTTGAAAAATTAGAAAATTTAAAGTTAAATTAATGATTTGCATAAGTATTACTTACTTATAGCATGAAATTTAGAATAAAACTATTTATTAAACCCAGTGTTGATCTTTCTGATCTTTTCCCTGTATATTTGACAGCTAGATAGATGCGAAAGAAGAAGTATTTAAAAAATATTTTTGAAATTTTATAAATTTGTATGACTACAAAAATTAAAACTATTCTTTTAAAATTTCATTATTAATCGAATTTTTTCAGACTATAATGTTTTTAATATATATTATTTATTAAAGCAATTGAAGGCTTATTAAATTATTTGCAGGCCGTAATATTTAACAAATTTCATTTAGAAAAACATTAAAAAAATAATCCTCTACAGTCACGAATAGCTTAATGAAAATATTTCTTTAAGTATTACTTACGACGTGAAACCTACTTTGAATATAAGAAATAAGGCTTGAGAAAGATCGGAGAGTTATAACCTACGACAATTTGAAGAGACATTGATAGTATTTTTCTGTTCCGAGGTTTTTCTGTTTTGTTTTTGTTAAATAAAGTCTTTCTTAAGGTTATTGCCGTCTCGTCTTCCTGCTATTTTGAATTCTGTTCAAAATTCATAAGAGAGGGTAGGAGGCTATACCAACCTATGTAAAATTAGATTAGCATAATATATTGAAAAGGGTGAATAAGAAAAGAAGACTGAAAAAATGTATCCAAATTAGTTGTGTGTGAGTATCATTAATCCAGAAGCATCAAGCAAAAAACTTTGGAATCCACCAACGTAGGTAGTATATATGAAGGAGAGGTCATGATGTCAGTGTATTGTTCGATAGAATAAAAATTAGGTAGAACATGGACGCAAACTCCGATCGTGACAGGCCTGAATAGATATGTGCACGGAATCCCACTCAAAGTAGAATTTATCAACATTCTGTACTACAACTTCTTCTTCTTCTTCTTCTTCTTCTTCTTCTTCTTCTTCTTCTTCTTCTTCTTCTTCTTCTATGTGCCCTGTCCCTTCAGGACGTAGGCGATTATGGCCTTCCACGTTTCCCTTTCCCTGGTGGTTCTTAGCACGCATTCTTCTGTTACACCATGCAACCTTAGGTCCTTCAAATATGTTATCCGTTGCTTCCCCCTGTCTCTCCTTCCCTCTATCTGGCCTGTTAGTATCAGATTCTCTAAGCCTTCCTTCCTCGTTGCGGGTCCCAAGAACTTCAGTTGTCTCTTCCTTATGCTCAATATTAATTTCCTTTTTGTTTCCATCATTTCTAAGACCTCAACATTGCTCACATGCTCGATCCATGATATTCTCAGCATCCTTCTGTAGAGCTACATTTCAATTGCTTCGAGTTTTTCCTTCATCTTTGATGGTATTGTCCAGCACTCACTGCCATATTGAAGGATGGACAGCACGTAGCAATCCAGTATTCTCTTCCTAGTTTCTAGCGAAATTGTCCTGTTTCTTAATACCTTACTCAACTTCTGGAATGCTTCCTTCGCCATTCCAATTCACCTTCGGATCTCTGTGTCGCACTTTCCGTTTTCTGTTATAACGCTTCCCAGATATTTAAATTTTTGTACCTGCTTGATTCTGGTACCCCCGACCTGTATTTGGCATTTTGGGCTGCCCTTTTTACTGATGACCATGCATTCGGTTTTCGTGCAGTTTATTTCTAGTCCTTTCTTTTTACTTTCTTCTGCTACCTTTTGTAGGAGATCTTGTAGTTTCCTTTCTGTGTCTGCTATCAGCACTGTATCGTCTTCGTACCTTAGGTTGTTTAGACTGTGGCCTCCGATTACGAATCGAGGGATAACTTCTAGTGTCCTCAAAATATTCTCGCTGAACAGATCCGGTGAAAAGACACATCCCTGTCTTACGCCCTTTTCTATCTTTGTTGTGGGGGATGAAAAATAAAAAAGTTAACCCAAAGCTTAGTTTGACTTAGGGACAGATGTGCACAGTACTTTACTACTGAAGTGTCAACTGAGGATAAGCGTGTTAACCATCGTTCTTTGTCAGGCGCACTTGCCTGGATGTCTTCTTAACAGGAGAAGTAATTTGAAACAGAGAAACTTATGAGTTGGCAATATGTTCTGGGTTTGACTAGCGATGACTAATAGAAACCCTGTAATTCTTGATCATCAACAACAGCTACAATAACAACAACGTTGTAAAAAAAATATGGCGGCATCTTTATCTATGTATTAATTTATTTACTCTAAGACTAAAAGTTTAAATTTTATTTATTTGGGTTTTACTTTTTACGATATTTTAAAAAATTGATTTATACACTACTTTATTTTTGGTTTAATGTTGTTGGTATGCAGAAATAGTAGAAACAAATTGATCACAATTCAAAACAAGATTTTTGTATTGTAAAATAATATTTTAATATGATAAAGAAATTATTGATGAGTAAAATTAAGTTTCTGCAAAGCGTGTGTTCAATGTTTGAGCCTGCTTCATGGCAAGGACTTTGATTACTGACTTATATTACAAGCAGTTCGCTACCATTTGGGAAATTGACGTAATTTTTTTCGTCACCTAAAAACGAAAAAAAAAATGAAATGGGCTTCTTAAGTAACGGAAATAGTTAAGTATTTCACAGTGGCAGGTATGTGAGTTTTTCTTGAGGGTTAAGTATATATATATATTCTCTCTTTTTCACTCTCTCTAAATAGATAGCTAGGTAGATAGATAAATAGATATGATATCGTATAAATACGATATACCCACCATCCATTATTAAGCACATTCCATCATCGGTAGAACGTCGCATTAACACACACTCATCCAGTAAAGAGATATTTGATAAGCATAAGGCAATTTATAATAGAATCCTTAATGAAAGCGGGTATAAATCATCAAAAATCAGCTTTGTGGAAAAATTCAAAAGTTCAAAAGGCAAAAATAGAAACAGAAAAATAATATGGGATAACCCTCCCTTCAATCAATCAGTTAACTTCAAGCTGGGGCATAAATTTCCTAAAGTAATAGAGAAGCACTTCCCCAGAAATACCCCTCTGAGCAAAATCTTTAATAAAAATACCATAAAATTAAGTTATAGCTGTTCCAATAATCTAGAAAAAATAATCAAAATGCATAACACCAAACTATTAAAACTACACAGCAAAAATAACTCCAACACTAATACAAGTCCGTCCCGTAATAACAACCTCTGTAACTGTAGAAACCCTACCCAATGCCCCATGACCAATAGATGTCTGACGAAATCTCTGCTATATATGTGTTCGATTTCATCCATAGAAAATCCTAAAGATGAGAAAATATATATTGGGAATACCATGAACGTATTTAAAAAGCGCTTTTACAATCACCTCTCATCCTTCAATAATAAAGAAAAACAAATCATAACGTCTCTCTCCAAATACCTTTGGAAATTAAAAGACGAAAATAAAACGCCTAAGGTTAAATGGAAAATCCTCAAACAAGCAAGAACAGCAAAATCTATAAAGGAAGCATGTTTTCTTTGCCTTCAAGAAAAAATAGAGATCCTTAAATATATAAACAGTAACAAGCTTTTAAACCAGAGGCACGAAGTCACAGTAAACTGTAAGTACATTAGGGATCTAACCCTACAATCATGCTAGGAAAAACCAGGAATTTGATTAGATATTTTTATTATAAAAGGTTAAAAATGCTATAGAAAAAATCGATCTAATAAATCCTTAAAGTAAGGTCTAATACCCACAAAAATATCTAAATAAATAAAATGTAAAATTAAATGAAATAAACAGGCTCCCAAACTATAATCTATGAAAAATTAAAAAATTAAAGAAAAAGTCGATCCTCTAAATTCAAAATTAAGATTAAATATACAAATTTAGTTAAATTATATAAAAACTGATAAAATACAAATTTACATTTACCTTCTAAAAAATGCAATTTTAAATTTGTTTATAAATATCTTCGCCTAAATACAAAATACTCCACACTTAAATGGATCAAATTACTAAATTCTACAGCAAAGTTTAATATTCCGAATTAGATTAGAAATCTACCCATAAAAAGCTTACTTAAATACAAAAATATTCCGTACTGGAAAAATCAAATTTAAAGAAAAAAACACCTCACCCATATCATGTCCATCTAAGGAACGCCAAGGAAGACAGCCTGGCCACTAGATAAAAGAGAATACATAAAATATGTCTAGTAACAACAGACACTAATTAATCAAACACTAGCTAACCACGCTACTGTCCTAAAACTTCTTAAGTTTAACAAACAAGATGGGTTCCCTAATCACAAAAAAATTCACACACACGCAAAACTGACCAAGTAATCAAACCCCACACACCACGTTCTTTGAAATTCTAACCAAAAGATATACCCGACCAATAAAAACGTATATTCTAACAGATAATGCCATTAATCAACCATTTAGCATTTACACACCAAGTTCTTCAAAAGTCTAACGGTCAACACGAAAAACGTATTCCCTTCATTACCAATAACCCCAACCAACCCCACAACAACACTGAACCAAATATAGGTAGCAGATGATTTCAGTTCTTGCCCATTCCTCCTGATGAGACGTTGGATACCCAACGTCGAAACAACCATATGATTGTAGAGGACATATATAGAAAAAATTATGTACATGTTCTAAAACATAATTTATAATATATATATATATATATATATATATATATATATATATATATATATATATATATACGATTTTTAATTTTTTCAATCCTGGGTAAAAAAGCAATCGGAGTCTAACCGTACTGATGAGCTGTGATACAGCGAAACAGAGCTGTCTTCAGATGACAATATATACGATTTTTATATAGTTTTAAGTCACTTTATACTAATACTAATATGTTAAGCGTAACTGTGTAAGCTTCAAGTAGTAAGTATGCTTACCAAAGATTTTTGGTTAGTATGTTTATTTTGCATAAACTTAGTTTTGTGATCAATTCTTACTAGACAATCTACTATTGTTGTAGGTTTCCCTAAGACTAAGCAACACTTGTAAGTGATATACATATGCACATGCACATATATTTGCGATTTGAACGCATGCAATTCCTTATTAAGAAATCAAATTAGCAAATTAACTAACACTCAACATCACAATTTCAGAAAGATCCTGTAGAAATGATTAGTCATCCTCTATAAAAACAGACATTTAAATCACAAAAAAACTGAAATAATATAGAAAAACAGTAATTAAATAACAAAAACGTACAAATCAACGATAGATGAATACATTTGAATTGTCAAATAAATATTTTCATGGGTTAATTTTAGTTTTATTCCAATTTTTTTCTTTCTTTTTACTGCTCGATATTAATTTCTCCACACCCGGTAACCCCTTGCGTTTTAGCGGCCCAGTCTAGAATATGTATAGATCAATTTTTTAAATCGTTTTACCCCAATGATACGGATTAAAAATAAAAGTAAAAAAAACTATAACGAGTATTTATTACGCTTAATATCAAGCTAAATTACATGAAAAATCAATTTTATTTTATCTGATATTTTTTACAAATAATCAAATACCTATTATTAATTTTATTATCTTTATATTATTTGGTACAAGACCATAGTTGTTGGATATCTAGTAAGAGTCGAATTCATTAATTAATATCTAACAACATCTGGCTCCTTGTTAGTAACTTTTGCTTAGTTACAAGAATGGACACTATTAATCTGATAAGCTAGTTCACTAAGAAGGCATTCTAAAATAATATCTACTAAGCATGCGTAGTATGGCATAAAACCATAACTGTGGGCCATTCTTGTGGATCGAATTTGCAATAGTATAATCTACCAGGTTAGTTTATTAACAGTTACGTAGCCATGTGAGAAAATATTGGCGGTGTTGTGGTCTAGTCAGGCATCAGGCGACACCTAGTGAGAATAGAAATCTCTTACCAAGTAATAAACTTAAAATCAATACTATTCTTTTATAACCATAATTTTACCGAAGAAAAAGTATGCTAAATTCTACACTGGTCACAGCTAAACTACCTCTTTAAATATTAAGTCACATATACGTCATCCAGCTGAGCCCTTTTCTTCAAACAGTAGTTGGTGAAACCATCCAGTATACTTCTACTTATATGCATATGAGAGAGAGAGAGAGAGAGAGAGAGAGAGAGAGAGAGAGAGAGAGAGAGAGATTTATGTAAGCAATAAGGATTTAACCCTCTAGGGCCATTCGTATCATATTTGATACAGTATGAAAACAAGCCTTGAAAGAAATATTTTCCTGAAAAATTTTTTAAGGGAAATATTTTATAAATTTCAAATGAAAGCAGTATTGACTGCTCAGTCAATGAATACCAAATGTTTCCTTATAGGGAAATACCAAATGTTTCCTTATAGGGAAATACTGTATCAAATATGATACGAATGGCCCTAGAGGGTTAAAAAAACAAATTAACTCGGCCTGGAATATGTATAGATCGATCTCACTAGATTTAATAACCGCTATGTACGAGGGAGCGCTGAAAAGTTTTGGGACCGATGAAAGAATTCTTCCAAGATCAAAAATGGCATGTTAGATTTTGAGAAGTGGATTTAGCCGAGAATTCATTAGCACTTTTTCCGACAAAACATTAGGGTCTTTATCGCAGCTATTATCATTTTATTGTTATTGCATTTTACCAGAACGCTTCAGTCAGATATAATGTTAATTATTACTATTGTTATATTACTATATTCCGGCTTAAATAGTTTGTTCGCTTCCACTCATCCTCTTTGGGAAGGCATGACTTCATATTTTTTTACCCCAATATGCATTAACTACTGTCATATTTGTGCAGGAGCTACCTATTATTGACTTTACAGTCTCAAAAGAATCCAAAATATATTCGCTTCCTTGTGAGCAACAAATTATTTCCCATCCCGCAACTTCCCTCTCATAGACAAAATGTCGTAAACCTACCCCCGCTTTATCAATACTTCCATGGAAACTATTCTGTCGAACTATATTCCTTAGAATTCTACTAATTCTGGAAGCCACCATTTTATGCGCTTTGTTTTAAGCCACCCTTATTCCCTCCGTATTCCATTTGTGAGATGTAAGTTCCATTTGAGAAGCTTTTTCCCGCGAGTCACTGTTCCATGGAACCGACTTCCAAAAGGATATTTTCCTATTCACTACACTTTTAACTTGTTCAAGTCTAGGGTTAACCGTTATCTCCCAAGCATATCCGTATAAACAGTGCATTTTACTCTGTAAACCTCTGCCTTGAGTGGTTCCCTGGCCTTGTATAGATTGAACATCAATGTAAAAAATACCAAATGTAACAAGGAAAATTGCACTCTTTAGCCTGAATTCAAAACAGAACTGAGCACTCATTTGTTTTGCCTAAAACAATTATAGCCTTCTACAAATTAAGAAAAGAATCATGATCGCACACATCCTAGAAGAATATGACTTTATTTTATTTCATATTATTATTGATTCAGGAAAAACAGTTGAAAATTCTAGGGTACATAATGAGAAAAGAGAGTTTGAAAAATGTGCTACCAGGACAAATTAAAGGCAAAAATGACAGAGAAAAATAATTAATAACTTACCTAACGAGCATCAGTAAATTTTAGCAAAAACTCAAAATTTATTAAAAGCCTCAGAAACAGAAAATGTGGAAATCCATGATCGCATACATCCTAAAGGAACAGAGCACATAGAAGAAAAAGAAACTTTTACTAGTGTGGCACATTCTAGCACAGAAAAATCGCTGCTTTATACATAACTCGCATATTAGACCCATGACTAGGGAACGCTAATATTGAATGCCGTCACACATTCAGCTGACAGAAAGTATGTTTCAACAAAACCTTATACTATTGAATATTTTATCTATTTCTGCTATTATCAACGTCACTCGGATGGAAACCTTACTTATCAATCAGTCCTCGTATCTATCTATCTATCTATCTATCTATCTATCTATCTATCTATCTATCTATCTATCTATCTATCTATATCAGTCTGTTCATATCTATCTATCTATCTATCTATCTATCTATCTATCTATCTATCTATATTAAGTTTTAAAAATAAATAAAATGATATAATTAAAATATAATAAATGCGTAAAATGTAAAAAAGAACAACTACAAATTATACTCTAAACGACAGGATAGAAGGGATTGAATGAATTGCTTGGGCTTTGAACAGTGTTGGTGCATCTATATCTGACTGAATATAAACCGAACGACTGCTATCAAAATAAATAAATAATTAAATAAAAATAAAATAAACCTAAGGAAAATTCCTAAAATCTTATTAGATCGATGTAAATTTTAATAACTTAAAATGTTTAATTTAAAAAACATGAACAACAATAACAAAAATAATGTAGAATAGAACTGACAAAACACTGGGACAAAAAAGAAAACAAAAAACAATGATTTAATAGTGAGAATGATGACTAGAATTATAAAATTATTAACAGATGAAGATATCAAATTTGTGTATTACTGCTACCGGTCTATCTAAGTAAACCAGTTTATGAAACCATGTTTTTGCTTCTGAAAAGAAATTGAAAATATTATATTTTTACAAAGTTCTAAGAATCAAGGTAGGTAATTCAGTTAGCATAATGAAAAACTATTTAGTAATCATTGACATAAAATTACAGATGAAAATAGTTTTAATAAATTATCTTATCTAGAATCTTATTAGTAATACCAAGTTCATTATACATGTCAAATATAAATATATATAAACATTTTAAATGCCTTAAATGAATTAAATCATAAGTTACAGAATAAATTAAAAACTGGTAGCAAAACAAAAAAAATACTTATAATTCAGTTAGCATAATGAAAAACTATTTAGTAATAATTGAGATAAAAATAGTTTTAGCAAAATTAATTAAATATGAATTGTAAGGTATAATTTAGATTATTCTTGAATCTTACTATTCATATCAACTTCAGGATTCATGTTAAATGAAATATTTGCAGGCAATAATAAAATATTTAACAACAAAAAAAAATGGTCCCAAAAATTGTAAACCAATACGTCAGTACAGGATAAACAAAGACAGGTATAGAACTTCTTTTTGTATTTGACAGAGAAAATTGACCAAAAACTGTAGATCAATAAATCAGTACAGGATAATCAAAGTCAAGTATAGAACCTGCTTCTATAATTAACAAAGAAAATTGTTTCAAAAATTGTAGATCAATACATCAGTACAGGATAATCAAAGACAAGCATAGAACATTGATATTTAACAAAGAAAATAGTTTCAAAAATGTAGATCAACAAATCAGTACAGGATAATCAAAGACATGCATAGAAATTGTTTTTATATTTAACAAAGAAAATAGTTCCAAAAATTTAGTGAATAAAACAGTACAGGATAAACAAAGTCAAGCATAGAACCTCCTTCTATATTTAACCAAATAAATTTGTTCCACAACAAATCATTGAATCAGTACAGGAAAAACAAAGACAAACATAGAACTTGCTTTTATATTTAACAGAGAAAATGTAGATCAACAAATCAGTACAAGATAACTAACGACAAACATAAAATGTACTTTTAAATTTAACTGAGAAATTTGATCCAAAAATTGTATATTAAAGAATCAGTACAGAATAATTAAAACAAGCATAGAACTTTCTTTTATATTTAACAAAGAAAATTGTTCCGAAAATTGTAGATCAATTATCAGGTACAGGATAATCAAAGACAAGCACAGAACTTCCTTTTGTATTTGACAGAGAAAATTGTTTCAAAAATTGTAGATCAATAAATCATTTTCAGATAATCAAAGACAAGCATAGAACAAGCGTTTATACTTAACAGAGAAAATTGTTCCGAAAATAGTATATTAATAAATCTGTACAGGATAAACAAAGACAAATATAGAACTTGCTTTTATATTTAACAAAGAAAATTGTTCTAAAAATTGTATTTCAATAAATCAGTAAAGGATAATCAAAAACAAACATAGAACTTGCTTCTATAATTAACAAAGAAAATTTGTTCCAAAGATTGTAGATCAATAAACAGGTACAGGATAACGAAAGACAAGCATAGAACTTGCTTTTATATTTAACAAGAAAATTGTTTCAAAATGTGTAGATCAATAAATCAGTATAAGATAATCCAAGACAAGCATAGGAGTTCCTCCAAATAATGTAGCTCAATAAATCAGTACAGGATAATCAAAGACAAGCATAGAACTTGCTTCTATATTCAACAAAAAATTGTAGATTAATAAATCAGTACAGTGAAATCATATACTAGCATAAAAATTCCTTTTATATTTGACAGGAAAAATTGTTCCAAAAATTGTAGGTCAATAAATCAATACAGAATAAACAAAGACAAGCATAAAAATTGCTTTTATATTTAATCGAAAATCTCACGTTTCCGGAATATACTAAACTGCAATTATCGACAAGTAAGGTCATTTTAAATGAAATAGTGTATTGCTTTGTCCTTGTCATAGAAAATCATCATCATCATCCTTATCATCATCAATTCTCTTGGCGGGTATGTTTGTAGGATCACTATTCGTTTGAACATTTAAACTCCATATGTCTTGGTTGCATATCAATATCTTCCAGTTCAGTTAATGACGTTGTAAACCCATTTTTTCTCATGTCTACCTCGATTGCTTTGCCTAAGATAGTGGGGAAAACGCTAGGTCTTTTGGAATATCCATACCACTTCAAGTTACTTCTTGATAGTGGTTGGGATACCTTCCAATAGGTCTGTTTCTTGATGATCTCTTCCACTTCGTCATTTATGACGTAGTCTACATAAGCGATTACTCAGATGGGTTTGTAGTATCTCTTGCGTAATACTTGGATTTTTCGCTGTAATTCTGCTGTTTGTGTTCAATATTCGCAGGCAAACAGAAAAAATGAGAAGATTATACTGGTTTAAGCACTAATCACATCTTTGATTTAAGGCAGATGTCTTTGCTTTTTGGATGGTTCTTAGTTCTGCAACTGCTAATACTGCTTATGCTGCTCTTAAAATTATTTCTATCTTAGAATTTTCTTCAATGATAATCAATCTAGCATATTTAAATTGGCCCATTACTAAGTTACTAGCAAGTGATTTTATCTTTTTTTTATCATTTCACCCCAAGCAAGGAAGAACGGCTACTAGTGCACATGAGGTTACAGAAGAAGTGAATGATGAAAGAGGAATAAGTTACAGGGGAGTCAGAGAATGAGTAAAAAAGAGATGAAAATACAAGTGTGAAGAGGGCTGCATGAGAGTGGGGTGGAAAGTAAGAAGAACATAATACAAAGGCATAAAGGTAAGAGACGGCAACTAACTTTGTATTTAAATTCTTAGAGATTGTAGCTTTCAGGCAAGTAAGTATACGAAAGGGAATTCCACAGATAGGAAGTACGAGCAGATAGCGTAAAAGTTGATCTTCCATTTGATTGGTTTTACTGTAAAAGTGTGGAACCTAGCTGATAGTGTAGTAGCTCGAGTAAATTCATGCGGTTGGGGCACCAGGGAGCTAAGCTCATCAGAGCAGAAGCTGTGAAAGTATTTGTAGAAGAGATAGAGGGAAGCCACATTACATCGACTAGAAAGGGACTGAAGTTAAGCTACCAGGTCGGAATCAATTAGATTTCTGATTCTTCGTTGGATTTTGTCAAAAATCCTGAGATGAATAGCAAAGGCACCCGACCATATGTGACAGCAGTATTCAATGCACGGGCGGATGATAGATTTATATATATATAAGATGAATTTAGACGAGAAATTTTCTGTTTGAAAATCATTTCTCATTGTTCGTCATGAATATATTTTTTCGCCATTAATCTCAATGTCATATGTTTCAACTAGATTCTTCAAAAGACGGTGGATTCACCCTTCTTTACCAGCTAAAACAATATCGTCTTCAAAGTAATGGTTTGTGATGTTGCGACTTCTGGTGGTGACTGTGCTCTAGTGTTCCTCAATTGCCCTTCCCTAAAAAGGGAACAATGACAAAAAAATATGCCTATTATTCTGATTAATCACGCCAGTAAATAGACTAATTCTACAAGGAAATGAAATTATCGCTGAAGAACAGGTTGGATTTCGACGTGGAAAAAGCACAGCATAACAGATATTCAATATACTTCCACATCAAAAATACAACCAACACCAACAAAAACTCTATCATGTATGCATAGACTTTAAAAAAGTCTTTTAGCAGAATGTGCCACAAGGCATTGTAGACAAAAATAAATACATATAACAAGCATAAAAAGTGGGTCCATGTTATGCAGTATCTATAAGATAAGGTAGTAGTGCAGTACTGTTCCAGGTTTGCGTAGGAAAGTTGTTCCACACATCAGTCAATGTACGCCAAGGCTGTCTTCTGTCCTTGCACTAATTAAATTCTTCCATGGACATATCATGAATGTCCTTAAAGAACAAAATGGCACATTCAACATCAGAGATCGTATTAAACAACAGGTAACAAAAATGTATTTATTACAACTCGAATTGTCTCACAAATCATCACTACTATTGTGGGTTCGACCCTGATTTGTGGTATCTGTCATTGAAGCTTTGTTTCGTATATATTATAACTTAGAATATATCTGCCTTGCGTATGAAACTTATTGCATATCAGAATTCCATATTAAACTTATGAATCAGCGGCAGTTACCTGATCTTTATTACTACAATTTAACCATACTGTGTGACATTGAGGCATAATAGGTATTTTATTTAGCAAAGAGTAATAAAACATTACCTCGCCTCCATATGAAATCGAATATGACACAAGATATTTTTAATATAAACTCACTACATACATTTTTAGTGATTGTTCTGTTCCGCTGACTTCTACCTGCCATATTATGAGAAAATGTTGTCTAGAAGACATTAATTAAGCTCATTTCTTTAACTATATATCTCTTTTAAATATAGTGGGTTGTGACTCACCACAACTTCTTTTAATGCATGTGAACTGTGATGAATTCTTGCAAAAGCGGTTCCCGATTATTCAGGCTTGTAGTGAACAAATAAATATACTGTTTAATAAATGAACCAAGCGTCTACTCAAATTCAAGTATTCATTAAGAAACGCTTAAATAACAAACACACACATACACGCACACATACACACACACACACACACACACACACACATATATATAGTTAGCATATCTTCATTCAAACATGTTTCATCGAATAATATAGACATATTTTATCTATTTATTTTCATCATGATCCATTCTAGTATCTAACAAGTTTCGTGGTGTGAAAATAAAATAATCAATGAAATTGGTGTAGATTTTTCTTACACAAGCACTTTTAATCTCCTCAGAGATTTTATATATATATATATATATATATATATATATATATATATATATATTATAAAAATTGGTAGAAATGCAGATTACATTAAATCTTCAAAACGTTATGGGTACACTGGTAATAAATTTTGTTGAGTGTTGGTTGGCTGCTTTTGGTATAGAGTGCCTCGAGAAGTTTTTGCTTATTACTTTTGTGTTTATGTCAACAAGTATTTTTCTGTATTGTGAAGGTGAATAGGAATGTTTTTTTAGATGTTGGGCAATAGAACGTGTGTCCGGCAAATGAAGTGTTGAATGTGTTGATAATGTTGTGGTCGTCAAACCAACATATGTACTTTATTTTTTTGTCAGAGACACAATCACCTAAAAGGCATTTAAACTTATATACAATGTTCGTCTTTTCCAAAATACTAGTTGATAGAGAAGAGTTATTACGTACCATTAAGATGATTGTGTTGAATTTAGTATAATATATTAGTTCTATTTTGTTTTACTGTGATCAGTGGGGAATATATTAGTATTTATGAGATGTTTTAGGATTTCTTTTTTCATGTTTATAGTTAGAATGTGTTTGATTACGGTATATGTTTAGGATTATTAAGGAAGGATTATGTTCTTTCTAATTCTTGTTCATAATTCCAATGGTTTTTCTAAATTTTTTTATCAGCAATGTAATTAAGAAAGTCATTATTAATGAGAGTTTGTTTAATGTTGTTTTAATTCATTTGAGAAAGGGTCTTTTCGTGGAAGAGTTAACTTTCCCACGGTTTATTAAATTTTGTATACTATTTTGAAATAGGTCATCCACTTTTAATGTGTGTGTGTTTATGTTAGCTGTTTTCTTTATATGGTGAGGAAGTAAATGTGTTATTATTAGTGTCTATCAGTATACCAAGAAAAGGAATTTTCATATTATTTTTAAGTTCATTTGTGAAATTAAGAACGGAGTATATTTTAAGTTTTTTTTGTAGTTCATGTATTTCATGTATGCTTTTAAATACGGCACGAATATCATCTATAAATCGTCCAACCAACATATATACTTACTTTTTTATCAGTGACACAATCGCCTAAAAGGTATTTAAACTTTGAGATGGAGGGTTTTTAGTGATGTTAAAGATCTTATTTTCAAGTTTAACTATGTAGAATACAGTAAATGTTGGTCCCAGAACCGAACACAAGAAAACTCTATCAGCTGTATTTAGATATTATTTTGATGGTTATGGAGATGAACTACAGTAGTATATTAAAAAATAGTTGTTCAAATATATTAGGTTTGATTTTTAGTGGAGGGAGAGATGGATTGAAATATTATTTATAATTATATCAATCATTTCCCTAACTGGGACATTGGTAAATAAACGTTCAACACACACATACAGAAGCTATGGTTTCATTATTAGGTTTTCATATTTTTAAGATTTGGATTAGTTCATGAGTTGATTTAATGAAGTATTTACTAGGTATGCATGGTTTAATGAGTTGTTTGATGAGTTTGGTTAATTGGTAAACCGGAGAGAGGATTTGTGATATGATGGGACCGAGAGGAAGTTAGGCGTGAATATTTTATAGCGCCATATATGTATCATAGCGCCTTCCTTGGTGAATTTCGTCTTAACATCAAGAAACTTGTTAGAGAATTAGAAAGGATTATTATAAAAAATAAATAGACATAATATTTCTATATTATTCAATGAAATATAAAACATATATATATATTTATGAGAAGATGTTTCAAGAAGTTCGTAACCTCACACATACTATTAGCTAATTTTTAACCTAGAAATTCTTTACTTCATAATGTTCCTACCCATATAACCGCTGAAATAAGTGCATTAGGGAGGTGACTGCGTAAATTTAATTACTTTTAACAATAGGCTTCGTAATTATTGATGTACATATGCAATCCCCATTATGACAATGAGAGAATAAAAAATAAAAAATAAATAAATAAAATAAACATTTTCTCCCGTAAGAGCTTAGAATTAAAAAAAATAATAATTTCCTATCAGCTTATATAACAATCCTTTTTTCTCCTGAGCCAATAAAAATAGTTCAAAATAATTCATTTTCTTTATTCTTTTACCGTCGATTCTAGTTACAATTGGTCAACTCATTCATCATTTTTGACAGAACCTTTTAATTGAAAGAGAATTCGTCCTATTAAAGTACTCATGGCTATTCAACTGTCGTCGTTAAAATATTAAAATGAACGATGGATTATTTTATTAATAATTTAGAATCAGATCTGTAGTGAGGAAAATAATTTGGTAAAACAGGGAATCGATACATTTGACCAATAAATTAATACAACAAGAAATAAATAAAAATCAATAAATTCTGCAGTCTGGACCATAGATTATTTCTTTTTTATTAGGTTAAATGCGCTCATTTACCCTCTTTCAACTACAAAGAGTAAATCGCTCGAAAATCATAAACAAATTCACGAGGACATATCAAAGAAAAAGTACAAATGATTTGGGGAGAGGTGGTTAGCATCAGAAAATAGTTTTAAATATCGACCCCTTATAAAAAAAAACTGTAACTAACTCGCTTAGTTTCGCAGACAATCAAAGTTCGCTAGTGTATAGTGAGATCAATCTTCTGTTGAGAATTGATCTCACTAGCTTGCAAAGTCATTCAAATGCCAGAGTGGTGTCATCACTAATATATAACAATATTGAAGGAATCGGTAAAAGTTTAAGAACTTTACGGGTGACGTATATAATACAAACTATAGTATATTGTCATCACAGAAATTAAATTTATTTGTTTAAGAAATGAGTAAAGACCGCCCACTCTGCCTCTTTCTCGCACAAAAAAGAAAATAATGCGCACGTGTGTGTGCGTAAGCTTTACTAAATTAATTAGAGAATAGTATTCAATATCACAGATAGTGCATTCGTTTGTAAATATACAGTATAGATATAGGAATTAAAAAACGCTTAAGGTACAAAACAGATCATTATCATGCAGTATTGATTTTTATCTATCTATCTATCTATCTATCTATCTATCTATCTATCTATCTATCTATCTATCTATCTATCTCTCTCTCTCTCTATATATATATATATATATGGGTAGACTCGATGGTAGTGATCATTGATTAAGGTGGGAAATTGTCAGTCACAATACAGTGTTGATTTCTATATCAACTATGATAATAGGTAGATCTATCTCAGATGATGTTTACATTTGCTATTACTGATGCAGTGCTAAAATTTTCTGGTCTTATCAACTTGATCACCGGTGTTAATAACTTTTGAAAAATTATGGGTTCTCATGAAACTGGTAGCAAAATTAGAAAAAATACATAATGATCATACAACCTTTATTTCAATTAAAATTAATAAAATATTAAGTATAAAATTGAGTAACATGGTTACAAAATCATTGTCATTAAGTGAACAAAATGATTCTATATAATAATACAATCTCCGGTATTTCTAACAAAATAGCTCAATAAATAAAAAAATACAAACGTTACGAATTCTAATCCTTTTTTTCACTTTCTTTTGTTTGGATTTTCTATTATTTTTTATTCATCCACTTAAACGTATGTATATTATATAGGAAAATGCGCACATGAAAAGTAATATTCTTAAGGCTATACTAAATCTAGAAAAGAGCAGAACAAATTATTAAACCCGGAAAAGTAAAGGACAAAATATTCTAGTGAAGTAAGAAAAAATAAGAAATGCCTTACCTAAAATTTTACAGCTAAAATTAATTCAAATTTTATTTATTTATATTTTGATATAAATTTAATGCTGAAAATATTCAAAATATTAAAAAGAAAAAATGCAATTTATTACAATAAGAAATTGATTATTTATAATTAATTCTGATAAACAATTCTGATAAAATGATAAGTCTCATGTTTGATTGACAAAAATGATAAAAGATATCAGACAGTAAATATTGAAAACTGCATGCAAAAATATTAAACAGAAAAATGTTAAAAGAATCATTCACTCATTTCCCTTTTCGAATTTCACATATTTTGATTTAACTTTTTTCTACTGAACCAAAATTCATTTTTTTTTCCAAAATGTAACTAACTCTGGAAAGTGTTTGAAATTTGGTTGAGAACTGAATTCATAGTGAAGCTTCAAAGCTGTCTAGATTTACTCAATGTCGGACTAAAATATATATTTAACCACTGCCGTGGTTGAATAATGGACATTTACTATGATTTTACTTAGTTTGGAAAAAGTCAAATATATAGAGTATTACATTCTTTGATGCTAGAAGATTCACTCATTTTCAGAAAATGGTTAAATAATATACCGTGGATATATATATAAAGTTAAGGTAATGTTTACTCAGAACTTGAAGATTATCACTATTTGTATTTAATGTTGTAATGTTATAGAGAGGGGAAAATTACAACACTTTCAATGATAATATCTATCTTGACCATAAATAGATATTGAGATAAAATTCAAGTTTTCGGCTACATTGTATCATAGTAACTCGCAATACAGTACACTCTCTGTGTGTGAACTTTTGTTGGTGACTCATGCTGCTATAAGGTTCCGTGTGGTGAAAACTTTCAGTGCGAGTAAGCATCATGCCACGAAAGTGCACAAGTGATGCTTTTATTCATTAAAAGACGCTTGAGTGAAGACGGATTGTGGGTTTTCAGAAGTTGGATTCTTATTTTGGATAATAACTGGGCATACTAATATGCGTCGGTAGTGATTCGATGCTGGTAATAATGACTATCTGAATATCGCTGTACCTGTAGATCCGATTTTGGATATCCACACATTACAGATGATCATTAGTATTGATGCATTGTAAGAACAGAAAAAAATAACCTCTTAAATATCAACACGGACCCAGTAGGGAACATTTTACTTACAAGGAAATTATTCTAAAATAAAGTCGTATATGTGTCCGTCAACATTGCAAGAAGGTCACTCGGAAAACCAAACATTGCTCTGTGATGTCGAGAGAAGACCCTGCTCATAAACATGTGATAAGCATTTGAGTGTGCTACGTAGACATGAAGAGAGATGGGGTAACGCAAGTTACAATGTTTGCTTATATTTAGTATTTATGCTAGAACGTTAAATAGCGTCATGTGTGTTCTGAACATTCTTCAACAAATTTTGTTGTCATTCTCGCACCAAGAAAACTCGCTTATGATGGCCAAACACTGAATATCTATGGCAGGACGGCAGATTAATTCAGTTAGTCCCGCTAAAGCTCATTTGGATATATTGGTTTTAATTTGATAACACAATAATACTCACACATACACACAGTAAGAAGAACCTTCAGATATTGGAGATATATCAGACATTAAATCAAAACAAACCTTACTGAATAAAATCACATTTCAATCTTGTCACAACACATTACATTGCATTTAGACATATGGTTCTGTTAACATTTCCATCTCTCACGCGGTGTGACGTCATAGAACCGCATTACAAGTTTACGAACTGCGTCTGCTATTCGGTGACTGCTATCGTTGCATAGCAATGATTTATGTCAACACAAGATAAAATCATCTTTCATGGTGGATGTCTTTATGTTAACGTCCCTGTAACCTCTCTGAAGATGATTCATGTAAGCCGAAAGCTTAGAACCAGCATAATAAAAAAATATCCAAATGTTGGACAATTTTTGTCTTTATTTTCACCTAAAATTACAGCCAAAATACGATATTTAGAACGGTTAATGATTAAACCTAATAGACATTCATTGTCTGTTATATTTAACAGCATATGTTTAGAAAATTATCTGTTGCCTCGATACACTATATATATATATATATATATATATATATATATATATATATATATATATCTTCCTGTCACGCTCAGTGGGGATAGCCAGTGACGAAACAGTTAATAATCCTCTTAAATATTTGGTTGTCATTTTTGACAGTATGGGTACAGTTGTTTATCTATATTATCTGTATGTTTAATCTTGTATAAATTAAGGCATGTTCAAAGATTTACAACCTTAGCTTCTGTCAATCTTCGTCTTCATCTTTGCATAATCCCTAAGTGATCCTTGTTCACCTTTTGTCCAGACAATTTTGTCATTTTATTCCTGTTGAAAGCAATCCATTCAAGTATCAGAAGTGGCATTCTGGTGTACTCTCTGATTTTGTCTTTTAAGTGGTGTAACACGTGGTTTGTTGCCGGAGAAGTTGTCTGTAAGATCTGTACGTAAAGCTTTGTTTTTCTCTTCTGATAATATTACTTTTTCTAATCAGGGTAATTATGCCATCTATCTTTTTACCTATGGTAGCCATTTTTATTTTATTAAAGTAGTTGTTTTCAAATAATGAGAAGTTTATAGGTCCTCTTTTGTCATTGTCCAGTTATTTATAGAGATGATCAGAAGATTTATAGAACTTGGTACTTACACAATTATTTTTTTATTATTGATGCTTATTCGTATATATATATATATATTCTTATAATTTATGTTGAAATGATCGGTTCTTATATGCCCATGAATCTTATAACCATTGTTCAAAACCATTGTTCGAAATCTAGGATTTTTTCTTGGTCCAGAGAACAAACAATTGTACTCGATGGAAATACACAAACATATTAGCAACGAAGCACTATTGATTAAACTTAGATTAATTCGACACAACTACCTCATTTACTCCACAGTAGATCATTTAGACCAAATTTAGGCAAGTTTATCATATGCTTCAATGGAAGAAATAGGTAGATCTTTACTTATGTTTGCAAAGTCGGACACATAAGCCTTATGTTGATTACAGTACTGGTGTTCCATCTGTCTAAATATCGAACAAGTTCATCGTTGTTTATCTTCGATAATCTGGTTTCAGCATGAACTAATTGTAAGACCTAGTTCTCGCTGAAAAGCTATTGACAAGGATTTGTTTAGTCAGGTAAGGCCTCAACTTATAATGTTTGATGGTCTGAAGCGGTCACCCATGTATTGGGCTAACTCATTTGTGTTTAACCGGTGATCTAATGAAAATCGGAGTCTTTAGCCTGTTTGCATAGTCAGGCAAATCCTAAATTTGCTAACATACTCGACTTGCTCGTATGATTTTCCATGTATTTACTAAGCTAAAACATCATTTTTTTACTAATGACTTAGTAGAAAATAGTGCTTCTGTAGTGCATGCCTTGAAAATCAGTATTCACGATCATGTTTTGTTTTTAATTAACACTGAGCTCAAATCAACAGATGTAGCCAAAATGTCTAATTAACATGTACGAATGCACTGTATTACATTCAGAAACTTCAACAAAGAGGGTCGGATCTTGAGTGGTTAAGTGACAAGTCTTACATATTGGATAAAATTACATGATTAAAGCAACACACAACACAGGACGAACTATTGCTACTCACGGGATTAAATAGACGTCACGAAATCATAGGTCAGTTAAGTATATGTTATAAAGTACTAGACTGGATTTGACATAATTTGAAACACTAAACTTTGTTCTCTTTTTCTCTCTCCATATTGAATCCAACATCTTCAATGAAGAGAGGGCTATCAAAGGCCGAATGAAAAGAGTTGTTTTGAACTTATTTGTTACTACCACAATAGCAGAATATAAACTGCTTCTGTCAAACTGATATTTTAACAGTTCTGCATATAATGCTGACAATAAAAATTCTCAACGCATCTCTGCATAATAAGCTTAACATACCAATAATTAAGAGCATCTTAACATTTAAAGAATTAAAAAAAATATAAACCGTGTTTCATTTATACAAGCTATGCAAACTTTTATGGACATGCCCATATGACTGTGTTGTATATCACGGTCAAACGGAAAAGAAATCAAGAACTTAATATTTACATTACTGCAGTAATAAGACAAGTTATGAGACAATTTTGGGGCAGTTTTAGAGACAATTTTAGGACTGTTCAGAACTGAACTAAATTCACCAACCCACTGCCTAGTGTGAAGTACACTACCGGAGCTGTTTAGTATTTTACTTTATGTTTCATAAGCATCTCAACTAATCACCGACCCTAACTAGTCGTGAGAAAAAAGTATAAAGAAAATCTATATAAATAATTTCAAACTGATTTCGCTATGTTTGTTCGGAAGACTAATTTTTATTGGTTTCTCTAGGGTTAGATCTTCTAAATCTTTTTTTTAAATAGGTACCAAGCAGAAAAATGGTTAATATTGAGGACTCAGAAGCTATCATGAACATAAGAGTCTAAATCATCTATTATGTCTCGTGCATTTGAGTATTTTTCACTAATATTTACTTTTTTGCATGTGAAAACAGTGTAAAATTTATTTTCCTTTATTTTCTTATATAAGAGCATGTAAAAAAGGGATATTTTTACATTTATTGTTGTATTTAATGTTATTTTCACCAGAAGGTGAAGTAAAATTGCTACCAATATATATATATATATATATATATATATATATATATATATATAACCTACCAACAAAAGTTAAAATTTGAAATTTGAAGACAGTTCATATTCAAGAAAAGCAAAACAAAGTCCATTATATGTTATTTGTATACACAAACACGTATGCATGCATTTACATAAAATAAAGAAGTAAACTTTCTTTCCAGTACTTTTCGCCCATTAAAGAACTTGATTAATGTAAATGTTTACCTTAAGAAGTTCCTCAATGGGTGAATGGTGGTGTTAAAGAAAAGTTTTCCTTTGCCTTTTATTTATATTATGTTTTCAGATATATTTTATTTATATTTGAATTTTCATATCTATATATATATATATATATATATATATATATATAGATAGATAGATAGATAGATAGATAGATAGATAGATAGATAGATAGATATGTATGTATACACACAAATATATATATACAGAGTGTATCAAAAATAATATTACAAACTCTGGGAACGTCTTCGTCACACCAAAACAAGGATAAAATTCATACAAACATATGTCCACAAATCCTTCTTTTTTTTTTATTAAAGTTTAAAGAAAGTTTTCGGTAGATTGCGCTGTGATGTAAGGAAGACTAGGTAACATGTGTCATTCATCTACATTTGTGGCTAGGCTCTCTTTAACGTTTAAGGTGTATAGTACTGAGTTAATTGAGAAGTATTCCGTTTATCAATGTTAGTCCATCCATAGCTTGAGCAGGCAGATATGATTTTCCAGACCGAAGGCAGCAGAATCATTCAACCTTTGCTGAGCAAGGATTCGTGCTGATCGAGGATTTGTGATACCACAAATGATTGACCGAGGACGATTAATGCCAGCTCTTAAGGTGAACCTCGAAGAACACATTCTACAGGCTGTCGGACACAAACCAGGTAGCACATGTCAAGGGGCCTTGATATGTCATACATCTCATAGTACCACATGGAGGGTACTTTAAAAGAAGCTTCTGTATTCGTATCATTTGCAACTTGTGCAGGATCACTCACTTTTGGGTATATTTTTATATGGCCATTTTAACTTAATTTGTGTCAGAAACCCGCCCTAAAATTTGTAAACCTACATTTGTTAGGCCATGTATGTAGATAGATAGATAGATAGATAGATAGATAGATAGATAGATAGATAGATAGATAGATAGATAGAACAATTACCGCTTCTGCGATTTACGCATTAACCCCTAGTTATGAATTGAGTTCTCTTGGCTGCTGGCGTGTATGTACACCGCTTATATATAAAACAATAAAATTTACTCCTCTCTCAACCGTGCGCTGATAGCTTAGGGCTAGGCTCTCTGACTAATAAAAAATCGGTCGAGTTTTGATCCAGGTTCAAAGCAATCGGATGCTTAGCCACACTGATGGGCTGTAATACAGCGAAACAGGCTTGTATGTGGATGACATACAATATATATATATATATTTAAAATAAACCATACACCAGAGGTACGATGTGTCTGACATGCATAGTTAAATAAATGTTTAATTCAAAGCTGAATATTTTTCCGGCATGGTTAAATTAGAGTTATTTATGAATTAGCGAAATATAAGCATTCCCATCTAATTTCATGTAAATAAGGAAAACAAATTATAAAAGGAGGAAAAGACGCAAAATACTGAATATGATTTTGTGAATGGAAAATTCAGAAAAAAGTGTTGCATGAAATTTGGTTTTCATACTTTTGCTTTGAAAATCACATAAACAAATCATTTATGCTAAGGATTAACTTCTGAATATCGGAAATAAACACTGAAACTTTAACAAGATTCTTTACTATTAGAATTGATTGACAATGAGCAACCTGGGATCTCTCTCTCTCTCTCTCTCTCTCTCTATATATATATATATATATATATATATATATATATATTGATAGATAGATAGATAGATAGATAGATAGATAGATAGATAGATAGATTCATTACACCTTTACACCTGACAATGCTAAGTAAGATAGTCTCACAAAATTAAGTCTATGCTTTGAGTTCTACACGTCGTTTACACCTCTGGTCTTTTGCATTAGAAATTATTTAGATATTTATTTAAGTGTTTATGCATAAAATGTTCATAATAAACAAATGTGACCTGCATAAATATGCACTTTAACGAAAACTTAGTTAACAGAATAAATATCTACTTGATGTTTGATAGATAGATAGATAGATAGATAGATAGATAGATAGATAGATATTATAATCTTTGTTAGAGCAAGTATGTGCAAAAACCACCCTCCTAGTAAGTAATTTTAGAAGAGAAATTATTTTTTTATTAAATTGAATTATTTTGTTTTCAAACAAATGTGTTTCATGTGAGGTTTCTGTATTAAATTATAAATTAATATTTTTCTTTAAATGTCTTTCATTTGAAGTTTCCACTTTAAAATATTAAAAACATTTTCTTTAAACAGAGTTAATTTATTTTTCAAATAAATATGTTTTTCTACTTTATATTATTAATTAATACAAATAATTGTTTTTTTAAAACAAGGTTATTTTGTCTTTCAAATGTTTTTCATGTGCAGTTTCTACTTATAAAATACTTATTGATAAAAACTGTTTTTCTTTAAAGTTTAAACTGAATTACTATGTCTTTCAAATAAATACCTTTCATGTGAATCTTCTACAGTTCTTTAAATTTTAAAAATTAATTTCATTTTTCTTAGAAGCTTTTTACCTTGTCTACTTTAAATATTAATTATTTTGTTTAAATTACTATGCGCCCGTATAAAATTGTGAATTTTTTATTGTAGTCCATGCACTGAAAAGTTTACCCACTTCTGAGTTAGAACGATCACATATTATGTGTAAATATATAGGCATATTTTTGTGACGTTTAATCTCAGAGTGATCGGTATGAAACTAAAGTATCCAAGGAATCTTTTTGATTCTTCAGTATATCTTCTGGTTGGTAGATTTACTTTTGATATACTTGACCATGTCGATTTATTTTTTCCACTATTACTACTATTTCTTTTGTTCTTCTATGTTGCATTCATTTATTTTATAGCAAACAATTTAATCTTCGTCCATACAAAGAACGTTTGTTATTTCCATGATTCTTGCCAGTTCTGAGCTTCGACAGTATTACTAGATAGTGCTGAAAAGTTCTCCGCCTAACAAAGAATGGATTTCAAAATCGTTGGTTTGAACAATTCTTCTTTTCTTCAGAACGTTAGGATCACGGCTCTCTACAACTTCCTATCCTTTATAGCTCTCAATAAATTTCATCATCTCTCCCAGGTCCTGCTTTGCTATTCATCCACTCAAACTCGTCAGATTGGTTATGCGCTGTTTTCCATAAGTATCTCTTGGTTTCAATCAGTTCTGTGAGTATTGATTTTGCAAGCCCTATGTCTTCGTTATATGTGCAATAGATTTCAACTCTCTCTTCCTGGTGTTAAGTATAAGTGTTCTTTTTGTTTCCAGTGGTCTTCGTTGCTCACATGTTTGGTTCATGTTGTTCTCAGCATCGTTCAGTAGAAATACATTTCTGTTGCTGCAAGTCTCCTCTTCATCAGTCAAAAGATTGCCCAACGTACACTGCCATATAGGTGGACTGATATTACATGACATTTCAGTAATCTTTTATTTGCTTTTAATATTTTTTCTGTTCCGTAATACGTTACTTGGCATTTGGATGGCATCTTTCGCTATCCCAATGTACCTTCGGATTTTAGTGCAACAATTTTTATCTTCTTAGATACTTCCCAGATATTTAAATAGCTGCACATGTTTGATTTTTGATTTTTTTTTTAAAATTGAGCTGTTCATTTTGTTGACAAACATTCATTCTGTATCCTTGCAACTGAACTTTGGAATTTTCTTTTGGCTTACAATTACTAATTTCTGTAGGAATTTTTGTAGTTTTCTTTCTCTTTTGTAGTTTTCTATGTCTACTATCAAAACTGTGTCATCTGCATATATTAGGAATGTGGCAGCAATTTGATTAGATTTGGGTAAGTACGTTTAGCGAAACCTTTTGATCACACATTCATTATTAAATGTTGATATTCAGTAGAATACATTTTTCTCTAAAATTTTTTTACCAATTTAACAACAGGAAGCCTGTTGGTAAATTGGTATCATTTTTTATCCACGTCAAATTGAATGCACTAATAAATTACTAACGAAAAATTGTTTGTGCATAAAATGAAATAGAAAAACTAAAAACAAATACGCAAAGAAAATAGATTGTTCACTCGATACAAGGCCTAAGAGTCTCTCAAAGTAGGAGGGGTAACTGAATGGGATTGTTATAAGTGCATAGGGCATAGAAAGAGGGGCATATTATGAGGATGTGTAGAATATGTATTGATTGGTAAAATATATAGTGATCAGGAAGCATCTTCTCTGAAGCATGTTCTACATAATGACAGTTCTGGAAAAAACTGTCTGGATTGAACGTAATCCTTACCAAAAGAATACAAGGGAACTTGGATTTGGCATGGCGAGTCCTAACTGTGATAGAACTTAGGAATGTAAATCGTTTAAACTTTTGTCAGACTAATAGCAATAGAATACCTAAGGATTATTAACATAAGGATTTCAGGGTAGTAAATAATTCATTACACTCTAGGTAGATTTTTCATTTTTGAATCGTCAAGGCTGGACAATGAGGACTGAAGTGCACAATCCCAGATCTATCTATCTTAATATTTAGGACATATTCTCTTCAAAAATTGATTGACAACCAATTGTACCAACAATAATTATAGTAGGTTTATTATTCTTATCTTAAAGTTCAAGTTTTCCTTGAAGAGCATAAACGACATGATCATTCACACCCTCAAAAGTAAATCGAAAGTAAGGTCAAGTGATATTGATGTTGGTATCGATGTACGTACGTTCGGGCGTACGCAAATGAATAAGCATATTCTTGCGTGCATGCAGATGCTTACCAAAACTAGCAGTAATTTGGTATTAGGCAACAAAAATGAAGCACTCAATGCCGATTAAACTATAAAAATTATTTGCAAAAACGGATTTAATAAAACATTATTCTACAGCATACGTCCCAAGTTTGGCTTAGACTGGCAAAAAGCGAACCTGTAGGGTAATTAACAAATTTATTATCAATGAAATGCAAGATCAATATATTATGTTCTATTGCATGCTTGGCACATTGCACATACGCAAATGCATATATATATGCGTTTGTATCTGCTAAATAGGAGTATGTGGATTTGCATATGAACTTATGTGCGAACACATGCACAACTAAAAAGTTTTAATTATAAATATATGATATTATATTGTACTGTTTACATCTTGAACATATATATATATATATATATATATATATATATATATATATATATATATATATATATAACTATTTAATTACTTAGTTTTTGGTCATAATGAAATTAGACTAATACACAATTGTATTAAAAACTGTCCAGGACAATTATAATATTTTTCATTTTTGAACGGTGCATTACACAACCGGGTTCTAAATTTTGGGCCCCACATAAACCATTTTCAGAGAGATTACACGGAAATTAACATAAAGACATCCACCATCAAAGATGGTAGTATCTTGTGTTGACATAAAATATTGCTATGCGACGATTACAGTCACAGAATAGCAGACGCAGGTTGTAAATTTGTATGAGACGTATGAGAGACAGAAATGTTAACAGAACCGTATGTCTAAATGCAATGTAATATGTTGTAACCAGATTGAAATGTGATTTTATTAAGTGTGGGTTGTTTTGATTTAATGTAGATGGCCTCCAATATCTGATGGTTCTTTTTACTTTGTGCATGTTTGAGTATTTTTGTGTTGCCGACTAAAATCTGTTTAATATTGCCTACATGGCTATGTTTTTTTAAGAAATCTTTTTTAATCAAACTATGATCAGAAAGGTGGCATGTTCCTAATTATTATGCATTTGGTTACGATAGTATCAGTTAATAGTGCTATGTTTATTTTGACGTACTATTATTATTAATATTATCTTTATAGAATATGGATTTAGATGATATCATTTGTGTGCGTTGAATTAGGTTTTTTATAACCGCTAACTTATAATGTTGGAGGCATTCACTATTATAAGTAAGAAGACACGATTTTGTGCTAATTGGTTTCCGATAAAGAAAAGTAATAAACCTTTGTGCTAGAATCAATAAATACATCAAGTAATGGAATTTTATTATTAATAAAAAATTCTAATGTAAGTTTGAGGACGGAGTGACTTTTAAATGTGTTTTTAAGTTGTGTATTTTTATCTAAAGTGAAAATGCCATCTATGTTTTTACATATATAGGGGTGTTTATTATTGTCATTAATTATTTTATTTTCTAAATGTGTAGCAATATGGTTGTCTTGTTTGAGTAAAAGTATTTGTTGGTGTAAAGCTTTAATTTGCATTTGTTTAAACATTGATCTAGGTTTCTGTGCGACATGAATATTTGGTCCGAGATTAATGAATTCGATTTTATCTGGAGTGAATTGGTAATCCGATAGGTTAATGAAGTCGTCATTGATGCTTGGTAAAAGTATTTTTCCTTTAGAATATTTGTTTAGCTTTTTTGGATGACTTGTTTATAGATCCAAACGCAATCCTCAGGCCTGAAGATTGCGTTAAAGCATGAAACACAATATCACCGCTTTGTGTTAACTTCAGTGCTCATATATACATACATATATATATATATATATATATATATATATATATATATATATATATATAAATTATATCAATCTAACATGTTCAACTTTTATTAAAGCTTCGATAGAGATTAAGAGAAAAAGGCAAAGAAACTGAAACACTGACAAAACACTTTGTTTAGGTTAGTTCTGATTGGTCAGTCACGCGTTCCATGTATTGGTGAGGATTCTTATGCATATAAGTGGGCATTGGATGGTATTGTTTGTTCATAATTGAGTAGGTCTAGTAGCAAATTTGATGTTTCCACTTTTGTGCGGACCGGTCAGTGCAGCCAGGTGTCACATTCTGATTTTGGTTCGGTCATGTTAAACATGTATTTTTGTATTAAATAGATATAATTTTGATCCTTTCTGACTAATGAGAACTAATCCAAATAAAATTGACAAATGTCAAAGTTTTTGAATCTTTACTCCGCTTTTATCTCAATCTCTGGCGAAACTTTAATAAAGGTGAAATATGTTAGATTCATATACGTTTCCTATTTGTTCTTTATTTTATCATCTTGTTGAATTCCAATCCATATTTTTATTTGCATTTGATCATTAACTCACACACACACACACACACACACACACACACACACACACACACACACACACACACACGTATATATATATATATATATATATATATATATATATATATTAGTTCGCAACTGAGATTCGAGTTCGAATATCACCATGGTCGATTTGTAATGGAAGTGACATTTTGATGATGCCAGTCTAGGAAGAAGATTCCTGTAATTTAGTTAATAAAACAGTTAGAAAGCCGTCAATCTAATATAAAGTAACAAATTTTGTGATTTAATGTTTGATCACACTGACCTTGTTGAAACTCATGCGATCTCTCCTAGATTTGTAAGTAAAACCTACTCTGCATCGTTGTATAAACAACAGTTTGGCTTTTTGAGTTTTGGAGAAATACAAATGAATAATAGGGTTATCTCGACAACTTACTAGACTGATGCACACAGAAACGAGAAATTATTATTATTAGCATTATATATATATATATATATGTGTGTGTGTGTGTGTGTGTGTGTGTGTGTGTGTGTGTTATAAATCAGAGTTTTTTCTTTATTGACTTACTAGCATAGTTGGAAGCAACAAAAGTGTTAAAATATTAGATTGTTACAAAAATAATGGCACTTTTCAACAACATAATTTTATTCCTGAAAAATTAAATGTTGAAATTAGTCAAAATACGAGCCTTGATCATCTATGCACTTCTGCTATCGATCGACGAAATTATTTATTTCTCGTTAATAAAAAGTTATTGGCTGTTATTCAACGAAAGCTGATTACACCTCTAGTTTGGGCCTAAAAGTGTTACCATTTAAAAATGTGCTTAAAAATGATAATTAGTTGGTGAAAGTTTAGGAGAATATGGAGAATGTGGTAAACTCTCGTATCCCAAGTCTATGAGTCTTTGCAGCATGTGACCGCGCATTATTGTGAAGGAGAATTGGACCATATTGATTCACTAATGCAGGTCTCAATTTTTGCAGGTGTACATACATTTCATCAATTTGATTGAGATAAAGCCCTGCATCAATGCTCTGATTAGCTTCCAGAAAGCTGTAGTGGATATCACCAATTGTAGACCACCAGACAATCACCATAATCATTTGCTGATGCAACTTTGGCTTTGGGAAATGTTTGAGAGACTCATTACGATTACATCATTGACCTGATCGCTTACGGTTATCATAAAGGATCCACTTTTTGAGTATTCGGTCAAGAAAGCTATCATTGGTGTTGCGCCGAAAGAGCATCGAGCTCACTTCAAAACGCCCAAGTTTTTGATTTTCATTGGTATCATGAGAAAACTATCAAGCTTGTTAATCTTGCCAATACTCTGCAAATGGCATGAAACTGTTGCAGTTCTGACACCAAACGTCTGAGACATTTTGTCTGACACTTTGATATAGGCTTGCTCAACAGCTGCTTGCAATTGTTCGTTGTCAAGATTTTTCCATCTTCAAGTCTGTTATCACAAGTACAGAAATTCTGAAACAAACTTCGTACTAACCTATCAATTGTATACCCATCTGCCCATGCTTTGTTGATATTGGCAAAAGTTTGGAATGCATTGAGCCCAAGTTTTTCATGTAAGAATCGTAAACGAAGATCATGTTTAGTCATGTTCATAGTTAAGGGCTTCTATGCTTCAAGAATATTTCTGTCTGAAAATAATTTAAAAATTATTACAGAACATACTAAAATTATGATTTATCAAAATTTCCCTAATATATACCGCAAAGATTATGTTAAAATGGTTTTTCAAAACACAGCATTTTGAGCAGCAATTATTTTTTTAACAATCTACTGTCAAAAGGAGTTATTTATCAGCAAGAACTCCTAGATAATTCTCTCCATTATAATAAAGACCGCTGTTTGTATATCAGATCATTATCTTTACTACCAGTTATTAAAATCTACTTATATATATATATATATATATATATATATATATATAAATATTTTAGAACATGTACATAATTTTTTATAAATATCCGTTACAAAGGTACATTTGTTTCGACATTGAAAGTTGAATATCTCTTCATACGGAAGATTCCGTCTGAAGAGACATTCAACTTTCAATGTCAAAAGAAATGTACCTTTGTGACGGATATTTATAAAAAATTATGTACATGTTCTAAAATATAATTTCTAATTAATATTCAAAGCTCTATATACTATATATCCTGGACTGTTTTAAATTAATGTTTTGGACGTTGTAAATATTCTTTCTTCGTTCTACATACAATCGGATATATATATATATATATATATATATATATATATATATATATATATATATATATACATTCCTTTCTGTCAAGTTCGGTAGGGAGTATAATCTGTGATGAAACAGCTAATAATACTCTTAAATATTTTGCCGCCATTTTACGGCAGCGGTACACTCGTAGTAGTATATAATATTAATAAAAGTTTATATCTTTATATTGATAATGATTAATATTGCCAGAAATTGTATTAATATAGATATGTTTTAGTTGACGAGCATAAATTTCCATGAAGATCTACTGTCGCTTGTCCCCAGTTATGAAATTCAAATCTCTGTGGTGTGATCATTCTCATGGATAAATTATAATGCATAATAAGAATATATGCTATTATGTGTGTGCATCTTTATTTATAAAATTTCTACTATAATATAATTTACATGGCTTGCAATGTTTCACATAAATATAACAACACTTTTATCAGAGGGACTGATCTGCAAACGTTCTTTGGTACACTCAGTGATACACTGTGATAAATGCATTTGCACAACTCAAAAACTGTTGTGTTAAATGCGGACTAATTATGAGAAAAGCAATGTTTTCTCACATCTCAATGCTTAGTTCATGTATTTTATATAAGCAGCAACAGTGATTGTGATAACATACAGCAGAATGTATAATGTTCTCAATAATGATAGTAGTAGTAGTAGTAGTTGTAGTGGTAATAATAATAATAATAATAATAATAATAATAATATGAAGAAGAAGAAGAAGAATCTACAATATTATAGAATAAAATAATGCTGGCCGTGATGATGATGAAATAAAATTTACAAAAAAACAAAAACAAAAAACAAAAACAAAAAACGCAACTTTCAGAATTAAATCTGTCAGGACGTATCAGAGGGCAACGCCTTAAGAGTAAAAAAAATACGAGCACATTCAATAATGTAAAAAGATTGTTCTTGAATATAAAGCCATGGATTAAACAGCAAATAAATTGAAGAAACGTTAAAGATATTTTTTCTTTACTTGAAGTAATTACTGAAATTACGATCGATATACTTTTTGATGTTCATAATCTGGATTAATAAGAGTTAGCTTAGGAAAAATAAATATTTGGAGATGAAAAAAGATTAGAATTAAAACACAAGAGTGCGACTCATTTTTTTTAAGGCATTAGTTTTAAGTAGTCGTCAAATTATTTTTTTCACTTCAGAAAGTTCTTGTCAGATGGATTTCTTCTTCCGGTAATTATGATTATTATTATTATTATTATTATTATTATTATTATTATTATTATTATTATTATTGGAAAGAAGAACAAAGATTATGCTGTATTAGTAATAATAATAATAATTATACTCGTAATTTCATTTTGCATTCCAATTATTATCGTCATCACGATCCGAATTTTTAACATTATTATTATTTTTATAATTTAATAAATATTATTAGTAGTAGAATTTAAAGAAGAAAAAGCAGATATTGTGTTGAAGTAGTAGTAATAATAGGGACGGTCATAGTGTTTCACATTCTATTCATTTTCACTAGTGACTAGCAGTATTGTAATTTTGTTATTATTAGAAATTGTTGCTGTTGTTGGTACTGATTTTTTTAATAAAAATCAAAGAGCTATTTGAAGAATTTAAGAAATAGAATTCAAAATGATCCGAAAAGTGTTTATAAAAATTGGAATCGGTGATTTGTTTTAAATGAATATGAAGACATGAGAGGGAAATGCGTGAAATCAATTATATAATGAGATCATTTGAATGTTTAAATTTAAAAAATTTACAAGTTTAGGCTTTCTTTCATGGGTAAAACTGGTTATATATTAACATTTTTTTCTTTTAAATAAAGGATTTATTTGATTGTAGAATAATTTATTAAAATTATGTTAAGAGACATCTACAGTTCGAATTCCATTTAAATTTCTTGCATTCACTTACACTCAGATACCCTTGGGAAAGGTATTCCTTCTTCTTCCCTCCAATTATAGGTTAAACAACAGGACAGATCGGATTCTATAGTCTTGGCTGGCAACCAGTCTACCGCAGAAAATAATGGCAACTTACTGCAGGATAATCTTCTGCCCAGTCAGTCATGTGTCTTTCGAAACATGATCGCCCAAGTGTGTATCACGTATGGCACTTAACTGATTGACTAACAGTAAACGTTATCAAAAGGATTAGGAATACGCGCACGCACACACACACACACACGCACACAATATATATATATATATATATATATATATATATATAGTCCTCCGCAGACAGATCTCTATATATATATATAAATGAGGGTTGGAGGTAGGTGTGTGGGTATTGCTTAGAAATAAATGCTTCTTTTTTATATTATTCAATATCAAATGTTTACAGAAACCAAGTACAGTTTTGAGCACAGTTAAGCGATGGATAATGTGTTTTATCTGTGTCAGCAACGATATACGTGACAAACCACGTTCTAGGCAAATCTGCACTACGTTTAACACGCGAAATCAAGAGTTCCTAGAAAATATATAGTCCATAATGGTGAGGATTAAGTTAAAATATCAAGTTAAGAAATGGCATTTTTTTAAAAACTTCCTCTATTAAAATGTTTCTGTGTTTTTTTTACATTTTTTACTGCTATTAATGTTAAGGTAGTAAGGTATCTCTCATTTACCAATTCTTTTCTCAGACAGATAACATGACATATCAGCGACGAGACTTATTTTGGTAAGAATGCATAGAGATAAACAATGACGCAGTGAGAAGTATTCATGCTTTTCCAAGGACTTTAGTGTAAATTGAACACAAGTCATCTGGATTCAATTTTGAAACTGATCTGACAATTTCATTATATATTTATCTATATTCATAGATGTTGCCTTACATAGGCCTGATGATCCTTCTCTCTAAACGTTTTTCTTGCGATTTCTTCTTCTTCTTCTTCTTCTTCTTCTTCTTCTTCTTCTTCTTCTTCTTCTTCTTCTTCTTGTATATAGTTTATCCATTCAGGTCGTTGGCGATCACAGCTGCCCATAGTTCTCTAATCTTTGTGGCTCTTTATAAATCTTGATTTTTGTTATTTCTCTTAAACTTTGTTCCGACGTCCATTTACAGAAACTGACTTCCACTATCCCTCTTAATCTCATTATTATTATTATTATTATTATTATTATTATTTAATTCGGCTATCTTATCAGCGTATGTGGCCTGAATTGCTGGGGCCGCCAGTACATTAAAACAACATCCAGGATAATACCAAGAAACAACGAAACTGATAAGTATAGAGTATTAACGAATATAATGTCTTCTGGCAAGTCGATTTCAGAATCTGCGAAATCTCGAGTAGATATAAGTAATCATTTAATTTATCATTATTAATGTTGCATGCGTTGGTGGTTGGAAGTAAATGAAAACACTATTCTGCTGAAATACCCTGTATAACTATTTTTGGTTATATATATATATATATATATATATATATATATATATACATCTGTGTGTGTGTGTGTGTATGTGTGTGTGTGTGTGTGTGTGTGTGTGTGTGTGTGTGTGTGTGTGTGTGTAGAATAGTATCTGAAATAAAAGTGGAGATAATGGGTCAAAGCAGAAAAACTTTTTTTAAAAGAACAACGCCTACGTCAACGTATGTTAGGTTTGGCGTTTTTAAGTAAAAAGCAAAGACCCAAGTTTGTGTATAGAACATGTATTTGGGTTTCTGCGGTTGAAAGAATAATAAATTAATTTACCTTATCAGTTCCGATATGTATATTTGTCCGTGCGTTTATATGTATGTGTGTACGCGTGTGTACCTATGCTTATGCATGAATGTGTATATCCGCATGAGGCTAGCTGTAGATTATCTCATATGTGTATTCTATATGTATTATTAATATCAGTGATATTTTATCATTATCGTTTATGGCAAAGTAGAAATTCAGAAAGAAACATCATTATATTCCTAAAATACATACATAGACACACATGTACATATATTAATGCACATATACATACATACTTACATATATACACACAGTTGGTTAAAAACCAATGAAAGTTCTTTCTTAATTATTAATTTATTTATTTTTGTATATTTCTAGCCATTTTCATAGTTAAATGTAAATTTTACGACGTCTGCTTATTTTCTGTGTTTATAAGCGGTTGTTAAAGAGTTTTGTTTCGTATGCTATGTCAGTTCCACCATTTTCACTCATCGCATCATCGCGTTTTCACGTTTGTTTTTTATTTGACAATTTATATTTAAATATAGACCAGAAACCAGGAAAATTGTATACATTATATAATCATAAGTAAATAACAATTTGTTTTTTTACTAATAAAAAAATAAAAATAATACTATTAATAATGATAAGGTAAAGTGATGTGGAAAAAGTATCCTGCAAGTAGTTGCATACATTAACAATTTACAAACGTTAGTAAGATTTGTATAACTATGAAAGTTATACACGTATGAAAATATTACTACTAGTATTAGATTGGTTGCCAGTACAGTTTTCTATGCTATTTACGCCATAACTGAGATGGGGACAAGGTAAGGGTTCATGTATTTCCCAAGAGCTTTAGTGTGAAATGAACCCAATAGTATCGAAACAAATTTGAATTCTTTTTACGGATTTCGTTTTACCGCGCCAATGACTTTTATGACACCCACTTATTACGTCTGAAAGAAGACATACGATCATATCACACTAAAACACTGGTTTTCGTACGGTTACTGAAATTAAGCAATATCGAACCTGGTCAATACCTAGATGCGCGATCGCTTGGGAATATCTCGTGCCATAAGCTTGGGTGTGGGTATAATGTAATAGATAACGGCTCTGAATTGGAAATTGAAAAGCCGAGTTCAAATTTCATTTGGAAAAATACACTTAGATCTATTTCTTCTGTCTCATAACTATGGATTAATTATTAGGATGTTTATCAATAAATCATCATTATCTCCAAAAAATCTTACAATATAAAAATATTTTCGGGCTTTAAATAACCCGTGAAAGCGGCAAAAAACAAAAGCAAAAACAAAAACTAAAAGCAAATCAATCAGTCTGAGAAAGTATAACCACGACTGTAAAACTGTGGCGAATGCAGCGAAAATGCACTCTTTTATTTATTTTTTGTTTAGAATTGGTTTATATAGTAAAAACAGCCAGTGAAACTTTGCAAATAATGCGCAGTAATTGGTTAAAGCTGGTTCAACCCAATCTGTGTGAATGCCGAACATCATATTCAATCCAATTCACCAAATTATTAATACAAGCTCTCCAAGGGCCGCGATCTTCCGCCGTGCTGGTATTCGTAGAAAATACAAGTGATAGTTTGATGGTTGAAATGCCGGTTATAGAATAGAAAAAGATAAGTCGTCAACTGGTATAGTTTTCATCTGACTACACCCGGGAATACGAATTATAACATTTCTCTCCCTTATACCGAAACGATAGGAAAAGCAAGTAATGTACGCAAAAGTTCGGTGAATATTATGCACTCATGTAAAGAAATAATCGCATGACCATTACTTCCATTAAAATTATCGATATAGTTGATCTATTGATTTACAATGTTTAAAAAAAAAGAGGTTTATACAGTTTTAAAAATAAAGTAAGATGTTTAATATAATAGAAAATAAATTTATCGATATTAACGATAGAAAATTACGGGTAATACTAGAAATTTAATGATTAATAAGCAACAATTGTAGTTATAAAGGAGATAATTATATCGCTATTAATAAAATGGAAGTAACAGTTACCCAATCCAGGCCAGAAGGTCGGATATTGTATTCATAAAGAAAAAGAGAATTAAATATTGAGGAGAGTTCTGGAGTATCAAGGGGATTTGTATTAACTTGATCACACATAGATATGAACATTTAGTGAGTGAAATATTATTATTATTATTATTATTATTATTATTATTATTATTATTGTGTCATTTTTCATCATATTTCGATTTCTGCTATGATAGCACTACCTACCAAGTCTGCAGGAAGACCTAAAGTAAGTCGTGGTGTGTTGTTATGGCGCCATCTCATGTTTTTTCTTGTTATGGCTCCATCTCATGTTTTTTCTATCTTCCCTATCATCCCTAGCGTTACATAGACAAAGTTCTCCTTAGTGTGTGGGCTGTACTTAATAAGACAATTTTTTGTATATCTCTTAAGCTGGGGTTTCCAGGGATTCTTTCATTGTGTTGTTTGTTCCATTTTTTATCATTCCAAGTGCACCTACTATCACTGGCACAACTCTTGTTTTCATTTTCCACGTTTTTTCTATTTCAATTTCCAGGTCTTTATATTTTGACAGTTTTTCAAATTCCTTGGTTGCTATGTTACAATCCGCTGGACAAGCCACATCAATTAATCAGCAAGTTTTTTCTTTTTGGTTTTTAACAATAATGTCCGACCTATTTGCTTCAATTTTTCTGTCTGTGTAGATGGTGTAATGCCATAGAATGGTGACATATTCTATTTCTAAAACCGGTGCTGGGTGATGCTTATACCAGTGTTTTGTATACATATTTTCCATAGTGTTTGCACATTGTCCCGTGTAAATATTGCCCCACTCTATTGTAACGATTTTTATATTCATTTGGAGCAAGTACAGAACATTCCGAGATTATATGGTTTATTGTTTCTTGGTATTTATCAGAGAACCTGCATTTTTCATCCATATTATTATGTATAATATTTGCCTGAAAGTTTCTAGTGAAAAGATTTTAGTCTTGCGCAGCTCGAATAAAGCCTTCAGTTTCAGACTTTAATCCAGATGCATGTAACCATCGATGAGTATTAACTTTATCAACATTGGGTTTATTATTATTATTATTATTATTATTATTATTATTATTATTATTATTATTATTATTAAGCTTTATCTATATCAAATATGTGTGACTTTAGCAGGGTTTTTGTATTATTTAAAAAAATGAATCAGTGGAAAATGTCATGAAGTCATTTATGACCATAGGTCTCTGAGAACCTGTAGAAAATTTGTATACAACAGAAATCAAAAGAAATAATATTTATGATGATGATGATGATGATGATGATTTCGATGAACGGAAAGAAAACTGCAAAAATTGTCATGAACACCACCCAGATCTGATTACGACGATGGTACTTGCAGCATTTTTATGGGAATTTACAATTCCGCAAGGTAGAACAATCAATCCTAATCTCCCAGACATCAGGATCAGAGACTGCTTTCTTCTTGGTATGGCAGTCCCTGCAGGCGGTAATGTACTTCCGAAGATCTTCAAAAATCTATCAAAGTACAAGAACCTTCAAATCGAAATGTGAAAAATATGGCACGTGATGACATGCGCGATCCCATTTGTAGTTGGAGTCCTCTGATTGCTTGCAAAGATACTCCAAGAGACTCACTGAAAAGCTCCATGATAGTCCATAGCCTTAAAGAAATTCAAAAATTATGGAGCTTCACAATACACACAGACAGAGCAATCAAATTTAATCTACCAGACATCGTGATCAGAGACGGCAAAACAAAATGTGCCTTCTTATTGACTTGGTAGGTTTTTTTAATCATTTCATCCCAAGCAAGGCCTTCCACTGCCACTATTGCGCAGGGGGTTACATTGAGGAAAGTGATGAGAAAGAGTGGTTAGATATAGGAAATGTCAGAAGGAGGGTGATAGACTGGTAAGGATACCAAGGATGAGGGTTGGGTAGATGGGAAGAGTGTTTGAGAGAATGGATGCGAGTTAGTGTATTAGGAGGTGTCTATTGACCTTACATTTAAACTCCTGGAGATTGTAGCTGTCGGAGAAGCAAGTATATGGAAGGGAATTTTTATGAAGATTGTAATGTACCTCTGAAGGTCTTTTAAAATTATCAAAATACAAGGATCATGAAATCGAAATCTGAAAAATGTGGCACATGATGACATCAGCAATTCCATTTGTAGTTGGAGCCCTCCGATTGCAAAATGACTCTAATAAACTCAACGAAGAGCTCCATGTTGATCCATAGCTTTAAAGAAATACTAACAAAATTTTACGAAGAAGATAGGACTTCTATCTTACTGTGCTTTCCTAAACACACATACAGAATAATCAAAGCTAATCACCCAGATCGGAGACGGCAAAAACAAAATCTTTTTTTGTTACAAAGACCTTGAGATTGGAATTCAAAATGTTGCACGTGAAGCCATTAACGATTCCGTGTGTAACTGGAGTCTTCGGATTGATTGGGAATGCTTCCAATACACTCATTGAAGTGATCCATGTTAGTCCCTAGGCGTAAAGAAATACAAAAAATTGTTCTCACAAGTACAGCCCACATATTAGATCTTTATCTAAAAGATCTTAGGTATTTTAACATTTTTGTTTTTTCGCAGAAAATGCTCAGTGGAAAATATCATGAATCCGTTACTGATCTTAGGTCACTGGTTGGGATCCGGAAAAAAATAAGTATGCACCCAAAATCAAATGAAATAATAATAATAATAATAATAATAATAATAATAATCTGGATTAAAGTCTGAAACTGAAGGATTTATACTTGCAGCACAAGACCAAAGTCTTTTCACGAGAAACTTTCAGGCAAATATTATGCATAATAATATGGATCCAAAATGCAGGTTTTGTGATAAACACCAAGAAACAATAGACCACCTAATCTCAGGCTGTTCTGTGCTTGCCCCAAACGAATATAAAAATCGCCACGATAGAGTTGGGCAATATTTACATTGGACAATGTGCAAACATTATGGAAAAGCTGTAAACAAACACTGGTATGAACATCATCCAGCACCGGTTACAGAAATAGAAGATGTAACCATTCTATGGGATTACACCATCTACACAGACAGAAAAATTGAAGCAAACAGGCCAGACATTATTGTTAAAAACCAGAAGGAGAAAACTTGTCTATTAATTGATATGGCTTGTCCAGCGGATTGTAACATAGCAATCAAGGAATTTGAAAAACTGTCAAAATATAAAGACCTGGAAATTGAAATGGAAAAAATGTGGAAATTGAAAACAAGAGTTGTGCCAGTGATAGTAGGTGCACTTGGAATGATAAAAAATCGAACAAAACAACACATTGAAAGAATCCCTGGAAACCCCAGCTTAAGAGATATACAAAAAATTGTCTTATTAAGTACAGCCCACACACTAAGGAAAACGTTATCTATGTAATGCTGGGGATGATAGGGAAGATAGAAAAACATGAAATGGAGCCATAACAACACGCCACTACCTGCCTTAGGTCTCCCCGCAGACTTGGTTGGTAGTGAGACCAAAGCAGAAATCGAAATATGATGAAAAATGACATAATAATAATAATAATAGTTATGGTGGCAGTGGTAATGAAATAAGGATATTAATTAATCCAAATATTTCTTTAAAAAATAAACCTCTTTTTCAGTACTGAACAACCTAATTGAGAAATAACCAGTGCGTTATAATTTTAAATTAATAATTACTAATACAATCCCAAGACAGTTTTATAAAGTCGCAAGGGGAGTTAACAGAAAGAACCAAAACTTATATCAGTAGGTTTACTAGAATTCTTATTCACTGATACTCTCATACGTTTTGTATGTGTGTTCACCTACGTTTTTACACTTATATATATATATATATATATACACGTTGAAAGGTGTATTTTCCTAAGCCAAATGGGCTGGTCTGTCTCACAAGTTATGAAGTCACTCAACCTTTTCTTGGTCGGGACTTGTCCCCACCCTCTTATTTTACGCATATTCTATTTCCTTTCTCCCTTGTCTTTTGATAAATGGATTCACAGACCTTAGTGTAAAAAGGGCTACGCACATTGTGGGAAGCGGTATTTATTCAACCCACCCATTTATCTTGTGCAGGCGTGGTTTTGAAGATTGTGGGGAGAGAAAAAGTAAAGGAAGATTCTAAAGGAAATGTGGGTAGAAGAAAAAGTAAATAAAAATCAGAAAGAAACTAAAGTGTGCAAACAAAGAAAAGGAAAAGGAGAAAGAAAAGGAAAAAGCTTGCGGTTAAATGAGTAGAAAAAATAAAAAATAGGCAGGGTTCAAAACAAAGAAGGAGGGTAGAAAGAAAAGTGATAGACAGAGATAAACAGGGATAGGGAGAGGTATATGCGTAAGATCTATACAGAAGTGTCTGAAGGTAAATGTCGAGAAGAGAAATGTGCGAGAAGAGGTTTTCTGCGTTTTAGAGAATTGGGTTCTGTGTTGCCATAGCAACTGCTGCAGGTACTTTGTATGGAAAATCCCGCATTTATCAAAGATGTATATTTGAGTGTGCGTGAATGTGTGCAAGTGAGTGCGTGTGTATTGATTGGAAAGAGAGTGTGTGTATCAGAGAGAGAGAGAGAGAGAGAAAGAGAGAGAGAGAGAACAAAAAGAAAATAAAAGAGGAAAATGTACGTGCAAGCGCGTACATTACGTCGAAGGTGTACGCATGCGTGAAATAAATTCATATCTGCATTTAAAAGGGAAAGTATTCTTTGCATAAATGAGTGAGTGACCATGTAAGAGAATTAGATGTGGAAAACTAGGGATTTGCATGTATACATGTGCATATTTGTATGCATATATATATATATATATATATATATATATATATAAATGCTTGCTTGCATGTGTCGTTTACAGGAGTTGATGTGTTTATAAGTGTGGCAAACGAAAGTAAGAATTTTGCCACAAAGATTAGAAAATTGTGTATGTGTGTAAGTGTGAGTGGTGCGTATACTAAAAAATCTGTAAATGAAAATGTATTGTATATATATCTGTCTCAGTTTGTTTACATCTATCTATCTATCTATCTATCTATCTATCTATCTAAGTCTATTCAAACTTTCAAGCATGTTTATATCTATCTGCATAAATGTTTTTGTATTTATGTGCACATTTTTCTGCGTATGTATATGTGGATGCGTACACGTGTGTGTATGTGTGTGTATTTCAGTTATAAAGAGCAACGCTATTAATGATATACACGAGTGGTATACGGTGGAGGTCGAGGTGATAGTACGAAAAAAAAAACAATATTGTCAGCGATATTTTCATATTTAATAATTTACTTTTGGGATTTATTAACAGATATACATTTTGTCGTCTGTTAATTATTCAAATTGTTATTGCCTATAACCATAATTTTTAAGAATCACATCCTCGCTTTCTTTTACAGTACTGTTACTTTCTCTCTGTCTCACTATTTCTATCTGCTTTTCTCCATCTCTCTCTCTCTCTCTCTCTCTCTCTCTCTCTCTACCTCTGCACACATACACACCACTACACATTCACACTCTCACACACACACGTGTGCGTGCGTGTGAACATCCACAGAGGGAGACAGAAATTGTGTTTGTGTAGGCGCGCGTATCTATAATATCCTTGTACAGTTTAGAATAACTTCTCTAGCGTCAGGAATAAAAATGCAAATAAATGCCAATTCATTGAAGAGGCATTAGATTAAATTGTAAGGAAAGTGACGTTTTGCATAAGTTGTATCTTCTTAAATGTTAACTATAATACGTCTTTGAAGTTCACCGGACCTATTCTGCAAGTCTTCTTTCAGTTCTAGTATTTGATTTTCTTGCACGAACATTTAGTTGAGTGGATTCAGAACCTATTCCAATGTCTCCATTTTGTATTTTGTATGTGATTTATATCTTCTATACAAGAGAAGCTATTTAAAAATAGGCATATCCATATAAATAAACTATATAATTATTTTGCAAACCTTTTAAAGACAGTTTTTTTACACACACTCTTTTATATATATATATATATATATATATATATATATATATATAATATTTATAATAAAATTAAAAAAACAAATAAGAAACGTATATAATTTTTTATCTGCTTTTTACTTTATTATATATATATATATATATATATATATATATATATATAAATCTAACGTGTTTCACTTCACTTTCGTTTAAGGTTCTTCAGAGACGGAGAGAAGACTTGCATTTTAACATATATGTGCGTGTGTGTATATCCTTGCATTTAGTAAAATGCTTATTGACAATGATGTTACTCGTAAACATTATTTTCTTTTGTCTTTTCTGTTTGTCTCTCTATCGATGTCTACCCGCCCTTTCATTTTCTATCTATCTATCTATCTATCTATCTATCTATCTATCTATCTATCTATCTATCTAGCAATTAGTCTTTCTCTCAATCTCTCTTTCTCTCTCTTTCTCCCTCTCTACCTATTTATCTATCTACCCCTACTTGACTCGGGCATCCGTATTCATATGTATAAATGAATTGCTGCTTTATTTAACGTAGTCACTTTAACTGCTTACCTTTTCATCATCTCTCCCCTTCCTTTGAAACAAGTGAAGATTAAGACAACTTATCCACGAGAAACAATAATAACAATCAACAAAGACACAAGTTCCTTCATTTTCTGCAAGTCTGCATTTCCCAGTAATAACATTATCAATATCATTTATGTGCACTGTTTTTTTAAATACCAAGTCGCATGTGTCAAAAGATGTCGGTATATTCTTGTGCTTTTTGTTTTTGCTATGCATATTTTTTCGCGTATATGCATTCGAAAAATATTATTATTATTATTTTGTTGTTGTTTACGATGGTTTTTAAAAAGAGTGCCCGACGAGGTCAAGTAACAGCAAATCTTACTTCACTAGCACACTCCACACTATCAATTATTATTATTATTATTATTATTATTATTATTATTATGCATGCATTTGATAGTCATCTTTCTATCAGCTGCATTTGTGAGTACAGTTTTTGGTATTTCTTTAAGGTATGTGCTACCAGGAATCAATGAATATATCGGTACCTTTTCCAATCAATCTGAGGGCTCCAACTACAACTGGAATTACTGATGCCCTTATGTGCCACATTTATTATTATTATTATTATTATTATTATTATTATAATTATTATTATTATTATGTCATTTTTCATCATATTTCGATTTCTGCTTTGGTCTCACTACCAACCAAGTCTGCGGGGAGACCTAAGGCAGGTAGTGGCGTGTTGTTATGACTCCATTTCATGTTTTTCTATCTTCCCTATCATCCCCAGCATTACATAGATAACGTTTTCCTTAGTGTGTGGGCTGTACTTAATATTAATGTACTTATTATTATTATTATTATTATTATTATTATTATTATTATTATTTACGTACTTGAATTTTAACAAATTGCTAAAAGAACATCGTGGGAGATGCCTTAATAGTCCACTACTCTCCTTAGTATTTTATTACATTTTATTATATCTGTCGTTTGTGTTCGGTGTGAACCATGTGACAACAAATCTACAGCTCTCGCAGGTATTATAATAATTTTATATTTCATACATAATATATTTGTTAGTTTTTACAATGTACGTAAATCCTAACAAGATAAGTATCACTTAAACAAGCAAGGAATAAGATTTGAAACTTTCTTAAAAGCATAATATTTTGCAGAAATTGTTTATGCTTCATCTACCATCGGCTCATGATAGTGTTACATTGACAAAGTTCTTGCTAGTATGTGGCCTCTAATACTACTATTATTATTATTATTGTTATTATTATTATTATTATTATTATTATTATTATTATTATTAGTAGTAGTAGTAGTAGTAGTAGTAGTAGTTGTTGTTGTTGTTGTTGTTGTTGTTGTTGTATTATATACCAGCTACAAGTAAAATAGTAAAGCAGATTTGTCTCTCTAGCCTTCGGAGGGCAATGAATCTAGAATTTAAAATTTAGAGTCTATATTTAAAATTGTGGAGAAGGCAATGGGAAACACCCCATTATATTTCTCAAGAACAGTCATTTCAGTTCAAAATATTGAAATAAAATTGTGGAGATCTATAAATAGCTTATGATATGATGAGACAAGACACGCAGCTAGAGATTATTATACTGGCTGAGTTTTCTTACTAGTAGCTGTTGGTTTTTCGCTGATTTCAGTCTGAGTAATGCTACTGTCTGAATGGCTTCTTTTCTTTCTTAGAAGTTCATTTTTTAATAATTTTGTAAAAATCTTTAACACTGTGAATTACACAAAAGGTAATCGGTACAACTGTTACATTTGTATTTCACAATTTTTTGTTGTTATCTGGTAGTGAGTGATATCTATTCAACTTTTCATTCTCTTTCGATTTCTCTTTGCAATCATTATGATTTTAGATCCAGTTGATTTCTCACACAGCTAATATCTAGGTGCTTTTATTGGAGATCAAATAACGTCAAGTCTCCAAAAACCTACAGTATACGCCTAGGTAATTTTAGTAATACTGTCAGTTAACCGGTATTTTGTTTGTATTATTTGTATCCATAGTGTTTTAAAAAATAATATCTACTGGTATTTTTACTGGAGATAAGGTAGCACTATATCTCCTCAATACTACATCACTCTCCTCAACATTCTGTTTATATTAATTATTATTTTTGTTAATAGTAGTGTCAGCAGTAGTAGTATCGATTCATTCATGACGGTTTTCACTGAAAAGATCGTAGTGTTTCTCCCGCAGACAACAAAAATAGCCGACGTATGTCAAATGCACATGGAAAAATTATCACATTTTTGGAACTGCATGTTGACGCGTTGTTAGATTTTTGTGTAATTTCTTTTTACTTAAGTTAAAAAACAATAACATGTATGCATGAAATATATGAACATATTGCATCGTGATTTCTAGTAAGACCACAAGATAGCAATAAGAAACAAATATATGTGTGTGTGTGTGTGTGTATGTGTGTGTGTGTGTATTTGTTTTTTCACTTGTATCACAGTTTCATGCACAACGCACTCAATCTTGCGATATTCTATATCACACACACACACACACACACACACACACACACACACACATATATAAATGATGCATGTGCAGTGTGGATGTGAAACAGATAGATAGATAGATAGATAGATAGATAGATAGATAGATAGATATGAATAGATAGATAGATAGATAGATAGATAGATAGATAGATAGATAGATAGATAGATAGATACGTATGATCTTCGCAATACATACGTGAGATGATATTATTACGATATTACATTCGTATAGATTTCTGAGAATTAATTTCATTGTACTCATTATAATAGATACAAGTATGTTCTGAAAAATTTTCAGCAAAATCAAGAAATCTGTTTCGTCAATATCTGGTCATTTTGTAATATTTTGGGGAATTTCAGCCGTACCGCGTACTTTTTAACCTTCATTTGTATTTGTCAAAAATGTTCGTTTTCATATGTCAAATCTTTCTATTGTTTTTCTTAGCTGTTTCAGCGAGTCTTTCGCTCTGCTCAGTTAGTTATTAAGTGTCTATATATTTCTTCAAGTCGGATCATTTCAAGACGAAGTAGTTCAAGCAAAATAATAAATGTGAATACATTATGATAGAATGAAAGAATAAACGATCAAACGAACGAATGAAAGAAAGAAATGAAAACATCTTACAGACCGTGAAATATGCTGATATATTTTATCATACTAATTTCAGGAGTTGATGTATGAATATGAATAACATGTAGAAAGAAATCAATACACACACAAGTGCACACACATGTATGCACAGAAACGCACACGCATAAACATACACACACGCTCGCACACACACATACACACTCACACGCACACATACACACACATACATACACACACATATACATACACACACACACATACACACACATACATATATATACATACTAACGTAAAATACGTATCCATATAGATAGTTTTATAGGCAACATGTTTCAGAGAATGCACAGATACTACAGTACAATAAATCTGATGCAGTGAGTCGCAGAGGGACACTTCAGTTCTAGGCAGAGTGCACAAATACTCAGATTACACACAGAAGTACTGATATATGCATAAAGAATTTCGTTAGTTTTGTAATATTGATGGGTAGTTGTGTATTTAACCAGCAATCCTTCTATAATACATATTTACCTGAACAAAAAAACAAAAACTTTAGTTTATTTTTTTATACTTTTATGTGTATGAATGAAAAATTGTCAAAAAGAAGTCATTTGTACAAATACAAGGAAAGCATAATAAAAAAGAAGTAAACAAAAGTACGGTGTCTGTCTTCCGTAACGAAACACGCGAACGCGCGTGCGCAAACACACACACATACGCACACACACATTCACACACACACATGTATGTATGTATGTATGTATGTATGTATGTATGTATAGTTTCAAAGTAATTTTTTATTTATTCGAAGCAGAGATATGTAATGAAATTCCTACACGCGAAAAATGCATCTTTTGACATTCTTCAACGCTTGTTGAACATGAACGGAGACCAAACAGTGAATGTGAGCATAGGTAGTGGATAATGCGTTTTGAGATCGGCCATAGTGAAGAGCGCAGAGGCCGTGCATACTCAGAAGCGTATTTATATATTCTATCTAGTTATATGTATGGCTATAACGTTGTTACTCCAATAATCAACCTTGACAATAACTAATCGATCATATATTATCTATTAATTTTACTAATTTAATCAATTTTGATTGTTGGGTGACCTAATTTTTGTTCATATAAAGGTGCAAAATATTAGAAAACAAGATCTTATTTTAATGAAAGCCATGCAAACTCGGAGTTGGTTTGACAAATTCCCTCAGAAACACAAACTCATTAATGTTTATACGTGAGCAAAATACACACATACACACACACACACACACACACACACACACACACACATGTGCGCACACACAGAGTCACAAAAGTAATCATTTTACGGTTATATATATATATATATATATATATGTATATATATTATACTTATATTCAGATACACACAGACACACAGACACACAGACACACACACACACACACACACACACACACACACACACACACACACACATATATATATATATATATATATATATATAAGGAGTTATGAATTTTCGATAATGTTTACAAGAAGTATGTACTTTAAGAAGACAGTTGTTCAACATTGCTTAATCAACATCGCTCCTCGTGTCCGAATCGGTTAAAAGCACGTCGGATCTAACGATGTTTCCTTCTGTAAAGGGCAGCTTAGGTTCTTATTCCTACGGTGGGCGCATTTTCCTTTAATATGATTTTATGAATATTCAAGCCAGTAGAAAAAATAAGAATACTTTTAGAATATAAGTGGAGCATCTTCTCAAATATTAGCATCCACTTAAAACAACGTTAAAATAATAAACGAAATATCTATATATACATAACAGTATAGAATCGATTGACACACTAACCGACAATTAGATATGAAATAATAGGGAACACGTAGGCGCACATTAGAATATAGATATGCAAAGACTGAGATCTAAAGAGAATGAGATTTAATCTAGCGAGAATTACATCAGGACGAGAACAGTTACGATTATATTGGTCTAATATTAAAGCGTTCCTGTTTTACCTTTATATGTATTTCTGCATGATTTGCACATGGAAGTGGTTTTGTATATAAAGTATTTTTCATCGTCATTATTTAGGTATACATTTAAATAAAAATATATATTACACAATAGTATCCATGGGTTATTTAGAGTTTGGTTTTTACTTCTGTCTATGATTATTATATTTATACACTCCACCTATACCCAAACGATTACCAAAAGTTTCGTCGGCGAAACTCTGGAGTCGGGTTGCTGCATAATTTCATCAATCAACTAAATGACAAATTTTATATTTGTATTAATCCTTTCTCCCCGCTCTGTGTGTGTGCGTGCGTGTGTGCGTGTGTGTGTGTGTGCGTATACTGGCTATTTTGTTCACTTCCAAACGACACGAAAAAAAAAAAAAGAAAAACAACGAGGAGGAGGAAAGGGGAAAAGTTTGAAGGCAGAAATGTAAACGGTAAGTAAGAAAGCTACAGAAAAATGAAAAATAATTCGAATGATAATAAAAGGGAATTATGAGAAAGAAACAAAAACGACAGATTGGTTTGCTGAGGTACTTTTTACTCTTCTTTACTCCTTTACTGGGCGAAGCATTCTTCTTTCTTTCTTTCTTTCTTTCTTTCTTTCTTTTGGTGTCTAAAGGAAGATGGATGTGATGAAGTCAGTATACAGTTCATTATGTATACAGAAAGTGTATCTATATGATATTTTTGTATCCTAACGTGAAAGTATTTACTATCTTAGATTAGTCTGGCACAGGAACACCAGAGTGGCATTCTACAAGCAGTGGCCTGAGAAATGAGTTCTCTAACTATCGCTTTGCTGTGTGATGTGCACTCACGCATGCGCATCTGTGCAAGTAAGTATCGACTAAGTCTTCATTAGTCTAGCATGGGTCCATCTTAGTTGACCTCTGGTATCAGTGAGAACTGGATTCACTATACTGTAAAACTAATTTAATAATTATCGTTCAAAATGTTATGGCTGTTTGTGTGTGCGTTTTTGAATGCGTGCAAGTGTGTATTCAAATCAGTATGAATACATTTATCTTTGTATGTATATATATGTGAGTGTATGTACATATCATTCTATTTAATTTCTTTGTGTTCTGTCTTCTGCTTTTCTTTCCCAACATTTCGTCCGTGCAACTTCTGGCCTTCTTCGGGTAACTGTTGTAGATAGATAGATAGATAGATAGATAGATAGATAGATAGATAGATAGATATGCGGGCATCCAAATCGGTATTAATATATGTGTACTGATGCATATATATATATATATATATATATATATATTGCTTCCTTTTTGCCTTCATCGTCAATTTACTTTTCATAAATATACATTTAATTTAAATTAATATTTAATTTAAATTTTCTTTGTAAGTCAATGAACATTAATATTTCTTAATTTTACCCATTAATCTTGCTTGTAGTTCAATAAACGCTGTATTTATTATCATTTAAAGAATTGTATATATATATATATACATATACATATGTGTGTATGCGCGCGTGTGAGTATATAAATACAGTAAACTGCATGTAGTTTGCTTGTTTGTTTATATGCACTGCGATAAATGTGTGAGTGCTTATAACAAATTTAATCATTTTAAAAGGGAGAGATAGATGAAATCCTGTCATTGTACTCGTATGTTTGCAACGTTTCCACCTACCTATTTTGAAATAATGAGTTCAGATTTCTTATAAAATTTCAGATCATTCTTTTCATCAACCACGCTTACTACTTGAACAGAAGTAGAATTCATTCTCCAGTTGGCTCGAATTCTTTGCCATTGTTTTTAATGAATGCAACACAGGTGAAAAAAATCTGTATTCTTTTTGTTTAAAATAAAATTGTTCAGTATAAATGTTAATGAAAGTTGATTTGTTGAACAAGCAGTTATCGATATTGAATATCTTCCCTTCACTAAATTAAAGATTAAATTATTATATGTGGCAGGAAAAATCTCAGATACAAAATCGAAAATAAAAATGAAATTTCAAGAAAAATTATCTCACGGCCAATTCCATTAAATGAATTATTGCAAGGATTTACATAACTTCCTAAACAAACTTTTAAAACTTACAACTGAAAATAGCCTTCTTTACAGGTGTAGAGATTTTGCATAGTTTGTGTGAATGAGTGCTTAAAGCGTATGTCTCCTTCATCTGTTGATGTTTTTGTGAACTAATGTATCTCTATGTTTATCTATACTTTCCTAGATAAATAGATAAACATAGAGATACATAAGTTTAGAAAAACAGCCTCAACAGACAGAGAAGATATACTCTTTAAGCACTCATTCACACAAACTATGCAATATATATATATATATATATATATATATATATATATATATATATATTAAATATATATATATATATTAAAAATAAATAAAAAATTACATGTATGTATTTAAATTAACATACGCCGATTATAACAAGAAAACACATGTAGGTATGTGCGTAACCATGTGTATATATTTTATCAAAATAAAGTGACTAAAAGAAATACACCAGAATACTTATTCTATAAAATGCATACTAATTCAGTTTTATATATATGGCTACTAAAAATGTCTGTGTATATACTCTTCTTATGTAAAAATCATAAAAATACAGATATATACAGATATTTTTAAGTTAATGTTGTCATCATATAATAATAATAATAATAATAATAATAATAATAATAATAATAATAATAATAATAATAAAATTTAAAATGTAACTGATCATTCTCCAGGACTCAAGTTGCATTTTCAAGTTCTTTTCCTCATATTTTTACCATTTATGGGTTGCGATGAATAAATTCAGCTAAATTACGCAAAAAATGAAAATAATACTGAGGACCTCTCTAACAAATTCTGGTCTTTTTTTTCTAATCAGAACGATCAGAGTGAGTTTTACAAGTTGCCATACTTTGTATTCACCATTAGATTCATCCTTTGTTCTTTTCTCAGGTTGGCACCCAACATTCTGAAATGTTCAATTGAAGTTTCTGGCGCAAATGCCAAGCATGAGGTTTCCAAATTTCTTGCAGAGTAAAGTGCATCATTTTTTCACAGACAGTACCCAACTGACCCTACAATACTGTGCTGTCGACAAAATAAAACAAACAACGTGCATGTATGAAATTAAAAGTATAAATTATGACAATTTACTCGTCGCACCCTGCATAAAAATACCTTAATTTCTTTTTACAATCACTCCTAAGCCTTGTTCTTCCTTTCATTTGTACAGGCTAGTTGGGTAGATTAGGAGCTGTTTTCCTCTGTTTCTTCTGCCTTCACTATGCTCTTTAATGTCAAATTTTCCAAATCTTATTTCTTCAATATATGCCCTAGAAATTTCAGTTCTCTCTTATTGGTTTCAAGTATATGTTTGTTCTTTGTTTCCATTCTCTCCAAACCTTCTTCATTGCACAAATGTTAAGTTCGTGGTATTCTCAGCATTCTTCTGTAGAACCACATTTTAGTTGCATCAAATCTCTTTTTCAACAATGATAGATTGTTCAACATTCACTGCCACATAGGAGCACTGATATTAGTACGAAAAGTTTGTTTTTTAATATTTTGCTTTAGGAAGTATATTCTGCTATCTCAATGAGCTTTCAGATTATGTTATCACGTTTTCGTCCTTTGTTAAAAAAATTATCGCCAATTTGAAGATATAAATTTTCTCTGATTAAATTATGAGGAACACATTCACTGGTCATTGATTAGAATAAATGAAACTTCATGTTACAGATAAAATAAATTCAACAGCCCTCTCTCTCTCTCTCTCTCTCTCTCTGTATATATATATATATATATATATATATATATATATATATATGTGTGTGTGCGCGGGTGTCGTGTGAGTATACATACACATAGACACAAATATATATTTATACATATAAGTGTGTGTGTGTGTGTATGTGTGTGTCTCAGTGTGTATACAATGAATAAATTATTAAAAATATCAAATAATCTTTCCTAAAATGTATATTTAAATGATAATAAATTTTAAATCTCCAGAAGGTTTTACTTTTAATATATATAAATCTAAAAAATCACTTTGCATATGTTAATATATTGATGTCCATCAACAAAACTTTTGTACTTATAATCACATATATGCATTTATTTTCAAATAGAAACAGGGTAAATACTTTAACGTACGTAAGTGTGTATATATATATATATATATATATATATATATATATATATATATATATCTGTGTCTCTTCTATAAATACTTTCATGGCTTCTGCTCCGATGAACTTAGATCACTGGTGCCCCCTAGGTTCGAATTTGCACGAGATACTAGATTAGCAACTAGATCTCACCCTTTTACAGTGAAACCTATAAAATGCAACCGCAACTTCTATTCCAACAGTTTGTTTTCTCGCACTTCCCGACTGTGGAATTCCCTTCCACAAGACTGCTTCCCCAACGGATACAATCTTCAGGAGTTTAAGTGTAAGGTCAATAGACACCTCCTAACAAACTAACTTGCTTCCATTCTTTCAAACACTCTTCCCACCCACCCAACTATCTATCACCCCACTTCTGATATTTCCTATATCTAACCACTCTTTCTATTTAACCTTCCCCCATGTAACCCCAAGCGCAATAGTGGCAGTGGAATGCCTTGCTTGGGGTGAAATGATTAATATATATATATATATATATATATATATATATATATATATATATTAGTCATCCACATACAAGCCTGTTTCGCTGTATCACAGCTCATCAGTGCATATGCAAACACGTGTACATAGGTATGGAGATATTTTTTTAATTATTTTTAGAATGTGTGTACGTGCCTGTGAATATAGTTATATCAGAGAATCATACACTGTTTATACACACACACACACACACATATATATATATATATATATATAAGTGTAAGTATTATGTGTATTTGTGTGTAGATAGATAGATAGATAGATAGATAGATAGATAGATAGATAGATAGATAGATATGCGTGTTTAGATTAATTAAAACACGGTTATGATAAATGTCACTTTAATCTACACAAATCAATGAAGAAATTGAAGTCGCCTTTAATGGTCATGTGTACGGTTTTCTGTACCTTAGACTTTGGATTAAATATTTTAACAAGTGTTTTATTCTCGGCCCCGACGTCTTCAAAACTTTTTACAAATTTATACGGAAACATAATTTTAAAAAATTGTATAATTAAATGTTATAACCTAAAAATATTATATTAATGTTTACAAATTTATACGGAAACATAATTTTAAAAAATTGTATAATTAAATGTTATAACCTAAAAATATTATATTAATGTTTTTACAAACGCAGAAAATTCATAATATTTAAAATTGATACATATTTTAAAATATACAATAACAAATCATATTTTAACGACAAAGTAATGTTTTATTAAGCTTTTATCAAATTACATGAAAATTGAAAAGGCAGATACGACAGGGTAAAATAAATTATATTAAGTTAATACATTGGAACTCTATCCAACTAACAAAAATCAAAATTTTAATGGAAAGTTTTTCACATTAAAATGTTTGAAATAATATCTAAATTATTTAAAATATATGACATAGATATATCTAAATATCCAGTATAAAAATTCTCTCTCTATCTATTTATCTTCTTTACTCACTTTATCTATCTATCTATCTATCTATCTATCTATCTATCTATCTATCTATCTATCTATCTATCTATCCATCCATACATATATATATATATATATATATATATATATATATATATATATCTTTAGATAGATAGATAGATAGATAGATAGATAGATAGGTAGATATACATGGGCGTCTTGAAAATTCTCGACCTGCCCTACAAAGAAAGTAATAGACATAAAATTCCGATATTTGGCCATTTGCACAGATATTTGGAAATGGGTCGGACTTAATTTTTTTCAATACACACTCTCTCTATTCTCTCTCTCTCTCTATCTATATATATATATATATATATGTGTGTGTGTGTGTGTGTGCGCGCGCGCGTGTATTTAGAAACGTTGAAGCCCGTGTATTTAATTGATATCAATGTACAATTATATGTAATAAATTCAAATGTATATATAATATATTGTAATAATTAAAAGCCCTAATAAATTATTTATAATTTAACTTTTACTATTCTCAGTAGATTAATAGTTCCAAATATTCATCAAATTTTGGAATCGCACACAATTTAATTGTCACTTATAATACTTATGATAATAATAGCCATATAATCTTGTTCCTTTACAAAGATTTAAAGTGCTTTAATCTTTTTAAGAATATATTTTTGAAGCAAAAATGAACCAAAAACCGCCAAATTTGTTTTTAGTTATTATAACATGGATAAATATATTTATATAAATTCAATAACTTAGTTTTAAATATATCCAAATTGTATTTCTTAAATAAATAAAAATTTACGTAATTAGATTTATTGCATATGCAATTAAAATTCCTATGCTACACACTGACGAACATACATATATAGGTTTCTGTGTGTATATACTGACATGAAGCATATATATATATATATGTATATATATATATATATATATATATATATATATATATATATATGTGTGTGTGTGTGTGTTTGTGTGTGTGTGTGTGCGCGCGCATGTGTGTATACGCATGCATGAATTCATTTTTAATCTGAAAAATATAGTTGGTGAAAATAACATTTTATAACAAAGATCTCAACAATAACAAACATTTGAATAAACTTATGTCTATAAATATGTATGCATGTCAATACATTGGTTGTATACTCATGTATGCAAAATAATATATTTATTTGTGCGTATCTACACAGATGCAAATATGTGAGTATGTATATTTAAGTGAGCATTTCTGCTGCCAAAAAATATTTTAAATTCTGCTAAATTTTCAGTTGGTGTTTTCTAAGAGAAAAATTTCTAAAATGTGAAAAACTTGATATTTACCAACTTGAAGTTCAAAGAAATTGACTTATTTGAATTCATGCTATCTTATTATTTCATTCGTTTGAAAAATTTTCAAGTTAATCACATTCTTACAGCAAAGATGTTTAAAAAGATTAAATTACAGATAATGTTTAATTAAAATTAATATGCTGATATTTATAAAAATACTACAGAAATATATTATTGTTTTTCCTTACTAAAAGGACTATGCGGATCGAACTGAGAGAGGAGTAATTTTGTGAGACCAGCATACTTAGCATTTTTATACGGAATAATGGCATGCATGTATATATATATATATATATATATATATATATATATATATATATATATATATAAACCTCTGAAGAAAAACATGTTTTCATGCCTAAATATAAGTGTATGTGTACATATGTATACACGAACTTATATGTGAATGTGTGTGTAAATCAATTTAATTGTAAAAT
>JBBBDQ010000809.1:1827500-1995000 GCA_037127315.1 Ascarosepion bandense | reverse complement strand
ATATATATATATATATATATATAATATTCTGTGCATTTAGGTGGCAAATATTCTTTAATGCAAATGTTATAAAATATAACAGGCATCTATTTCGATTAATTTAATTGATCGACTTTTAAAAATTATGAATAATCCTTTTCATATAATGAAGATATTCTCTCAAAAATAAATTTGTGCGATGTTCTTTTCGGAAGAATATGGTATAAGCTTTGTATTTTCTTAACTCATCAGAGTAGATAGAGACTAATGGTAAATTTTGTAGAACTAGTCAGTATAGTTGCGTAAGCAAAGAGTGCGGTGACGTAGACAAGGTGTGACGCATGTGCGTTTTTTGTTTTATATTTGAGGATAAATTGGATCTTCTTTAATTATAACTGTTTTATTTATAGTCGATGAAAACTGTTCAGGTTAATGTCAGTTGTCTTTAATAACACACACACACATATCTATATATATGTATATACACATACATATACATACATGTATACAGACACGTATGTGCATATTTACATAGATCGACAGAGTAGGCCACGCATAGTTGCTGTAAAACACATAATAAAGAAACACTGGCTATCACCTAGGTTTTATCATATGATAATATCTCATGATTGTGTCGTATTTATTCCGATGTTTGTCTTAGATATTATCATACCATAATGTTTCCTCTATTGTTTGTTTTCTTGTCACCCTTAATAGAGATCGCTTATTTTTCTATCTCACATTATTCATAACACCCTGCCTCAACAATTCGGAATAGGGAAGGGAAAGTTCCTCGAGGGAGTTGAATTAGAAAAAGTAGTATACATATTTTGATGGCACACACGCACACGAGCAACCATCGCCGCCATTCCTTCAAACTGTATTATTCTTGTCAGGGGCGAAAGCATACGTAAATGAAACGCTAAATTTGACGGGAGTGGGAGATAAAATGTTCCATGCCATTTTTTAGCTTCCTGAAAAGGACAGGCATATTAAATGTATCTACGAGAATATCAACAAAATATTAAAAAAATATTTTCATAAGATTTAAGAAATGCACATTATAAATAAATGGAAATTCACTGGCGCAAAGATAAAACACAAAAAATTTAAAAAAAGCCAAAAAAAAAAAAAACAACTTGGAAAGTAAAAAGAAAAGAAAAAAGAAAAAAGAAAAAAGAAAGTGGCAAAGTCTTCACCTGAAACTTTAGGAATGTACGTGAATAAATTAGAGGATATTATTGCGTATAAAAACATTCTCAATCACTCATTAGCACGCTCGTACTACAGCAATAAACACAAACATAGAACATGCTTAAGAATAAACTTGTAAATAGAGCAGATAGAGAGAGAGAGAGAGAAAGAGAGAGAGAGGTGAGGGAGATCTATCTATCTACAAATACGCATATAAATATTCAAAAACAGGAAAAATAAGAAATTAATGTAACAAAATTTGTTTGGATAAATTTATTAACTGCATTACACATACGCACACACGCTCACACAGATGCACGCACAAACAGACACACACACACACACACACACACACACACACACACACACACACACACATATATATATATTTATATATATATACTCACACATAGGTGTGAGTTTTTGACACTGGGTTTCTCGCTCTTGTGAACATCAGACAAACTGATTAATTTTTTTAAAATATTGGATATACAGGGCTGCGTATATATATATATATATATATATGCATATATGCATATGCATATATCTATATGTATGCATATATATATATATATATATATATATATATATATATTAGTCATCAACTTGTATATATATATATATATATATATATTAGTCATCCACTTATATATATATATATATATATATATATATATATATATATATGCGTACATGCGCAAATATATGAGCCAAATCTTTATAATAGTCTTACAGGATCTTACAGCGATATCTTATAAGCAGGTGTCAGTTGTTACACACACACAATATATATATATATATAGAGAGAGAGAGAGATAGATAGATAGATAGATAGATAGATAGATAGATAGATAGATAGATAGATAGATAGATATGAACAGACTGAGATAAATACGTAGATATCAATATATAATTGTACAATGTGTGATAGACAAATTGTAGCAATCTTAAATATTTATCTTAATTTCGTGTATGTGTGTTGTTTGTTTTCATTTTTGTCGACAGCATAATATTGTAAAATCAATTGGGCACTGTCTGCGATGAAAAGCAAACCATGTCGCAATTCACTCCGATAAAAATTTGGAAACGGTTTGCTGTCCTGTTTAGAATTTGTCCCTGAAGCTCCAATACGAACATTTCAGATTTTTTGGGTGTCAATCAGTGCACAGTGAAAAGGATTCGAAAAGAGTTGAATGAGTCTAATGGTGATTACAAAGGCGTTTGTAGCGATGTAGTGATGGTAACGTTATGGTTCATCTTGTCAAAGATTCTCAGACTCAGCGTAGAGACCTTCATCAAGTGCCTTGAAGTGGCAGTACTGATCTATTTCAAATAAATGTCTGCTAGAAGAACAACAATGCAACATTTGATTATTATGTCTGGCATAGTTGACCGAGAATTTAATAGAAGTCCTTGTAACACCAAAGATGAACTGAAGACAACATTCACCAACTTAAACAAGGAGAATATCCGGAAGGGTTACAGGAGATTCCGAAATTGTCTTGAGACATGGTTAATGACAATAACGATTATATTGAATAAATACAGATATTTTTGTATAATTTTGGTAAATATAACTATTAAAATGAGATGACAGTGTTATTTTCATTTTTGTGTAATATATACGACGATTTGTCTATCGCACTCGTACATAGAGAGCAAAAAATAAAGTAATAAGTTGGGAAATCCTGTTTCGAACACGATAACGTACTTTATAGAAATAAAAAAAAATATTCATTAACTAATAAAATACGCCGTATATATATATATATATATATATATATATATATATATATATATATATATATATAAATGTCATTTAACTACATATATGACTAAAACTTTCATTTTTTCTCCCTTTTTCACTGCATATATTCTGGGTAAAAAGCAATCGAATGTCTAACTATCCTGATGAGCTGGTGATGCAGCAAAACAGATCTGTCTGCAGATGACTATATATATATATATATATATATATATTCCTTTCATACAATATATGTGTGTAAGTTTATGAGTGTGTGCGTGTGTGTGTGTGTGTGTGTGTGTGTGTGTGTGTGTGTGTGTGTGTGTGTGTGAGTATAACTTTGCATTCATTTCTCATTCACTCTCTAGCACACTATCACTCTCACATCAGTTTTTTTCTCTCCGTTTTTCTATATTGCATATGCATTAAACATCTCTGCAAATCTAGAGATATAAATGTTTAAATTTTGGTATATACGTCTGATAGAAAACAGTGATCAATGTTTTCAAAATCTGAAGATATAGCCACTGTAAATCTTGAAATGTAGTAATGTTGAATTATATATTGATACTCTTCATATACCCTTTACAATATAGTTATTGCAGTCTTAAATCTTGGGGAAAACAATGGCCACCAGACATATACACTCACACACACATACATTCACACGCACGCACGCACATATATATAGAGAGATATGCTTGTGTGGCGCTATATATATATATATATATATATATATATATTTACACAAAAAACACACACCCATATATATACATATATATATATATATATATATATATATATATATATATATATATATATGTTCATAAACAACAAAATAAAAATTTATTTAAAGTAGAAAATGTCAAGTGTCGTCTTGCATTTGTTTAGACTAATTTTTCAGTTTTAAAATTCACTAAAGAATTAGCCTCCATACACAAATACACACTCACATATATATTATACACATCTTGTAATATATATATATATACATGTGTGTGTGTATGTGTGTCTGTATTTTCATGTGTATCCGTGTATATATATGTACAAACAATAGACATATGCATGTTTATCTTAATAAACTTAGCGAAATTTTTGTATATATACATATATATATATATATATATAGTAAATGCGAAAGAGATATATCATTTAACGCGTATATATATATATATATATATATATATATATATATATATATATATTTTGATATTATTGTTTTTAGAAACCAATGTAATAACAAAGTTTTAATATTAATCTTTACACTTTGTCGAACACTCTTTTTAAAAATCGATCTATCTATTGCCCTGTTCACGCTCCACCCACGTCTATTAAACAGTTTAAGAGGCACATCCCTTGTTCCCTGTTTAGGATGTCGTTTCCGGCTTTCTCTTTTTAAATCTTTTCACTGTTACGTAGCCCCCTGCACACTAGTGGCGTTACCGCCTTGCTCGGGGTGATACGATTTAAAAAAATAAAAAAAAATCCGCAGTGTTTTTTTTTAATCTACGTGTTCTTTCACTTTCTTGTATTATATATATATATATATATATATATATATATATATATATATATATATATGCAGAATCTGAGAAAGACACACAATTGTCTATTTAACATAAATTTAAAGCAATTGACTGAACTGGATAGATAGATAGATAGATAGATAGATAGATAGATAGATAGATAGATAGATAGATAGATACTATATTTCAATATGTAAATTGCACTTTGCCTTCATCTTTTTAATTAATTTCTCGCATTTCATTTTTTTTTTATAATTCTTTTTAATTCTTTGAAAATTCTTTACCTAGATTCTAAATTCTATTTTTAAATTGAATGTCAAAATAGGAATTAGATATGAGCATTTTAGATTAAATACCATGATTGTATTATTTCTAAGGTTTGTGTCTTCATGCAAATAATTTATAAATGCAGAATTAATTTAAATTGATGTTTAGTTACCCCAACGCGGACATATCTCACTTCGATTTCTTATTAGTCACCCACAAATAAGTCCTTATTGACAAATCAAATGAGGTTAAAGATAAATAAAATTCTTATTTAATTATAATTTTGTCATTTTTTTAGAAAATATGGGAGGACTTGCTGAATGTAAAAGTCAAAATTATATATGCAAAGTTGGTAATTCTCAACAAATATTCCTGATATTGTGCAGTAGTGCGACAAAGTAAAAATCTATAATGGTTTCCTATTTATCATTTAGTATTTATTAACACAGGTTTTTCTGTAATTACTTCATCATGACCTTTACAGGTTTTAGTTAAATTGAAATAAATTTAATGTAAATTTTGATAAAGATTTATCCAAAATTCAGTTCAGTAGACCAAAATATTCGGGAAATTTTATTGAGCACATATTTTCATCACTAAAATATCTCGAATAAGTCGATAGAAGAAAATAAATAAACAGACATTTTAATAAATAATTGTTGCGTGTATTCAAATATGATTAACCACTAAATATAACGTTTTAAAGTGATAAAATTCTATAGGATTCATAAATATAACCATTAACTTATAATATATATAGATAGTTTTATTTTAAAGAATCGTAATGTTTTATAATTTTTTTTAGTATATATTTCCTGTTTTACGAGAAAGTTTTAATTATAAAACTTAAAGTTCATATTTTGTTCAAGTACTTTCCACTTGTTATTAGCATATTATATATTATATATATATATAAGGTGTCACAAGTAAACTTTTACCACTTTGTTATACACACACACACACACACACACACACACACATATATATATATATATATATATATATATATATATATATATACATTTATATATTTTATTGGAAAGAAACTGCTTAGATGTAAATCCTAAAGCATCCTTTTAATATAGATATTAAATCTGATCTAGCTCAAGGTAATGGAATTTATTTCTTTAAGAATTCATTATATATATTTATGTATACGAAGTCATCATCATATATATATATATATATATATATATATATATATATATATATATCAGTTTTGTATCTATCTATCTATCTATCTATCTATCTGTCTATCTATCTATGCACACTTATGATAGACACTTTCACAGGCATATACATTTGTATGGTTGTTTATATTTGCGTGCTCTTGATACATATTTATCTGAGCCACTCCAGGGGAATTCATAGCAGTATTCTTGTTTTGTGCATTAAATCAGGTGATGTCGATGTTTATAATCATTCAGAGTTATCGGGATTGTCGTCTCAGCAAGTAACTTTTTAGAAAATAGAGTTTCAATGTCATATTTTAAATTAATTCATTTTTATATTCTTAGTTGATAATCATCGTCACTGTTTCTCTTTTTCTTACTATTTTCTCACTATTTCTCTCTCTCTTTCTCTATCTATCTATCTCTTTATATATATATCTCTCTCTTATTTTTACATTTAATACAATTGAAAATAATCTTTCAGAACTTAGAAATTTCCTCTTGGAAAAATTGAATTGTTATTTCTGTTACCCTTATGAATATAACTTAATTCACTTTATTCTTTACATTCCAATGAAAAACCTGCAGATTTCATAAGCGTTCGTCTAGAAGTTAAAATATTAATTTCCAAATATTTATATAAAATAATAAACCTGAATAGTTTTTGGTTTTATGCCAATAAAATGTAAGAAAACTTTTTGATAATCCCGAAAAATATTTCGTTTTCATTTATCACATTTTTCATAACTTATTATAAGGTTTAGATTTTTTATTAAAGAAACATTTTATTAAAACAGTATCATATGTAATGCATTTATGCACATACAAAAATACAAGCATGAACAAAGTCTGTGTTTGAAGTTGTTATATATATAAATATATATAACTCCTGAAAACTCCTGAAAAGTTGATTGAACACTTACAAAAAGTAATTCTACTAATTATATAATTCAGAGAGATAGATAGATAGATGGGTACTTATATATATATATATATATATATATATATATATATATATATGTGTGTGTGTGTGTGTGTGTGTGTGTGTGTGTGGGTGTGTGTGTGCGTTTATATATATATATAAAGATATAACATGAAAATGTAACATGAATACATTGATACCCATATGCATATTTATATATATCAAGTTTCATAAATATTAATGGTCATAAACTCAATACCCTCTTTTTTCATTTATGCATTTACACACCCGATGCACGTTTACACACACACGTAAGAACACACACGCATGCACACACACACACACGTACACACACACACACATATATATATATATTGCTGAAAAGATCTCATCTTGATCTACTTCTCAAAATCTAATCAAGTGAGAAAACAGATTTGTTTTTTTATTACTACTTTGTTGGGCACAGAACTTTTCAGCAAACATTACAACACCAGTTGTTGTGAGTGTGACATTACAACACCAGTTGTTGTTTCCATGTTATATAGTTGGACTTATGCAAACTAAATGGATACCATATTTGAATGAAGACAGATTTTAAAAGCAAACAGACAATATGAACGAAACTCAATACCTTCATAAAGACAATCATGTTGTAAAATAATCTTTAACCTCTCGTTTAGACATTTTGCAATTTTCTCATCATTGTCACTGATTTTATTTTCATTCATCTTTACGTATATAAATGTACTCATATTTATCTCAAATTATTCATTCATATATATATATATATATATATATATATATTTTAATCTATCTATCTATCTATCTATCTATCTATCTATCTATCTATATATATATATATATATATATATATATATATAAAATAAAAAATGAAAAAAGTTTGAAGTTTTATATATATATATATATATATATATATATATATATACAAAGAATACCAGGATGCAGAAGACAAAGAAATTCTAACACACAGGCACCACATTTGTTTTTGATAATGATTGCGAAAGTCGAATGTATTTGAACGAAAATGACAAAGTATGAACTTCGATAACTTTATCCACAACTTCGAGCTCCATACCTTACAACACCTTATCCAAAAATTTGAAAAATAGAAAATAAAAATTAAACAGACAGACCTTGCAGTGGAGTCTGTGTTTGTGTACATATACCAATATATATAAATACGCACATGCTCTTGCACACACGTAGATTTATCTATAATTCAACAGCCAGATATGGGTTATTAGTTGAATTTTGATCTGAAATTCTGACGATATGTTTTGATTAGATCTATGTGGACCACAAAAGATCCGATTTAAGTGCATAGGAAGAGGTTAATATCATTTTTTTTGTAAAATAAATTTCTCTAAGTTTGGGATATAGAAATATTTATTCGCCTAACTACTATATATTTTCAGGTTTTTCCTAACATTCGCATATTTATATTGTATGTACCCAAGTATATATTTCCCAAGCATTCGTACATTTATTTTAATAAGTGCACATCGATATACATAGATATCTATGTCAAAAGGGACATATTTTGGCGTAAAGTAGCCCAGGATTTCAAAATGGAAATTTCGTGGATATCTAGATGTTTGGTTATTCCAAAACGGAAAACATTACATTCTATAGACTTTCTTTAGTAACTAATACTTGTGATAGTTTTTAGAAGATTTTTGGTAGACAAACAAATTTACAGAAAATGCGAAAGAAAGCTACATTTGAAAACGAAAATGAAATCACTTGCAACAGAGGGAACAATATACGAAAATAAAATGAAAATACAGCTAAATAAAATTCTTTCACTCTATAAAATATATATATGAGTTGTACCAATTGTAGTAGGGTAAACATAAAAAGACTAGTGTTACGTGTGCCTTCACTGTGAATATTTTAGTATTGGTGAAAAAAACTCACAAAAGCAGGCGATCAGATTCGTGGGTGGATCGATACCTATCTCTCTAGGAACATAGAGACTTAAATATATAACATATACACTGACAGGGAAGTCAGCGGAAATCGTTAATTTTTAGTCAGATGCTGTTTTTATTCGGCGAATAATCTTGTTTCAAGGTTATAAGGTTGTCATTATTTTTCTTCAGTTCTTTATTTCATAATTATTTTATAATTATTACGTTATTTCAAGAAAATATGAAAAAACTTTCTGAAATTATTGATATCGATATAAATATATATGTATGTGTGTGTATGTGTATGCCTACACACACGTATTCACGCATATATATACATACACTAATTTTGTATAGTAATTTAAAAACATTATATTTTAGTATATATATTTTATATAGAGATTCATATTTACATTTATATCTGTGTGTATAAAATGTGTATGTTGCACTTGCGAACACACAGCTCTACCTGTCTTCCAGTCCCTCACGATATATATATATATATATATATATATATATATATATATATGTTTATAATGCAGAAATAAATATATAGCACGAACAGAGATTAATATATTCCACGTTTGTGTATGTCAATCACGTTCTTTGATCTTTCCCGATCATATACTTCTGCATATGTTCTCTTAGTCTTTTAATTGATTTTTAATTCTTTTAATTTATAGGCATTATATATTTAAGATATTATATATTTAAGTATATATATGTGTATATATATATATATATATATATATATATATATATATATATATACAGAGACAGAAAGTAAGAGAGAGAGAGTGAAATAGAGTGAAAAAAATAGATATAGAAATAGAAGAATAGAGAGAAGGTGAAAAAATAGTGAGGCTCACTGATTCGTGTATTTTTAGTTACACTGACCCAATTTTAACTCAGATTTTCGTGATTTTTGAGTAATTTTTAAAAATAAAGATTCTTCAGTAAATAAATATTAATACACATGAATGATTACGTTTGCACGCGTTTGTTGACTGCCTACACACGTGTGCATTTCTGTCCGCTTTCATGAATGTTTATCTCTACATTGCATATATATAGGACCTGATAGTATATTGTATATAATTTATATATAGCATAATGCATATACTATGTATAATTTGACATAGTCATCAGCACAAAATTTTAAACTACAGAATTTTTTTTAATTCAAAAAAGGACAGAAGTATCCAAATGTATTTATTTCAATGAAAGACATGCATTTTAGATAATGGCATCAATGTTCGCTTGCATTAGATTACCAGAACATTGTATCTTTATATAACTTTATAATTAAGAATATCTATCTATCTATCTATCTATCTATCTATCTATCTATCTATCTATCTATCTATCTATCTATCTATCTATCTATCTGTTGTAAAATGATCTATATGCTATCATTCTCTTTTAGCATAGAACTCCTAGCCAAAATTGAACTTACTACTCCGAAGTAATGATCCACATCATGCAATAAAACGATTTCATTGTTGGTAATTTTCAGTTTCTCAAACAATTTGTGCCCTTGTATGTTTGTGTAAAGAAAGATAGCAAGACGGATAAAATTATGTTTTTCAGGCATAAAATAAATGAAATTAAAATTGAATTATTTTTAATTAATTATGTACGTAAGTAATATTTTTGAGTTTTGTTTTGTTTTTCAGGAAGTTAAATCATGATTTTAAACATGAGTTCTTTATCATTGACAAATGACCCTTACACACACACACACACACACACACACACACACACACACACACACATATATATATATATATATATATATATATATATATATATATACACGCATATATATATATATATATATATATATATATATATATGTATGTATAAGCACTTTTCAATATCAGAAGGTAAAAAGAGAAACGGTAGAAAGGATTTATTACCTGTTTGTTACTCTGCGTATGTGTTGAAAATTCTCCCCCCTTAATGTAAAATAAAACTTTCTTGGAAGTTGCAGTTTTAAAGTGTGTGTGCTTAGTATCAAAAGTCCAGGTCTTGAATGTCGTAAATGTTGTTGTATAGTTACAGTAGGCTTACTCTTCTCCACCCTGTTCATTTATAACTCAACAATTGCTTTCCCCGCCTCTTCCTTCCTATCACGTTCTTATACTTTCCTCTTATTAGCGCGCTTTCGCTCTCTCTCTCTCTCTCTCTCTCTCTTTCTTCCTTTGTCTCTGTGTCTGCCTCTCCATATACTCCTCTTTTATATGTTTGCTCTTTCAATTAATTCTCTCCACCCACGCTCTCTCTATTTACATATGTATATATCCACTCTTTCTTTCACTCTCTCTTTCTATCTTTCTGTTTTCTCCAGTATTTACCGCGTTCTACTCATTTATGTAGCAACACGCGGAAGTCAAGAGGTCTTCTATGTTACATGTGAAAGACCATCAAAACAGCAAAATAAAGGAAAGATTTTTCGCAAAAGTAAAATTAAACACAGAAGTAAATAAAGAAAAGTGAAGAAATAATCAATTTTCTTTAAAATTTAAAGATATACACGAAAATATCTTCTCATCTCAATAACAAAGCAGAGAAAATAGATTTCCATAGTTAAACAACAATATTAACAACAGACAAATGATGGTGGTTAATGCAGAGCTGGATGACTGTGTTGGTTCAATATTCCAAATTCAAAGACTTACAAGACTGCCTATATGCTTGTCATAAAATTTGGCATGAAAATTCAGAATTTTCACCTTGATCATTGCCTTTCGTCAGTAAAGGATATGCAACTATTTAAGTCATTTGATAGATCTATAATTAAGTGATAGTTTGATAATAACAGATCTTAGCTAAGTGCAAAACAAAGTATCAGATGTAGGGAGAATGTATATAAAAAATATTTTTCGCAAATCTACCAAATGTTTATGTTCTTGAAAATCAGCATAAAAAAAAATTTTATCCATTTTTTTGTATACCTCAATTCAGGCACCAACTATTGGCATCTTGAAAGAATATGTAAGTGCCTTAACTTTTAAACAAATAAGAAAATAGCAGTTTCTAAAAGAGCAAATGTAAAAACAAATATTGTACTTGTTTTCTGTTAATAATTAACATTTTACTGCCGATTGTTCCACAAGTAGAAAATATTTTAAGACATGTATTAATTTTTATTTTATTTTATACAATACACAAAAAAAACTAAATTATAATATGTGCTTACATATCGTATATATAGTTTACAAATTGTCAATTTCTGCTGATCTTTGTAAAACTTTCAAACCATTGCTGGACACGAAAACTTTAAACAGTAAGAATACAACTTTGAACTTTAAATAGCAGGTGGTAAAAGATTTTACTAAGTTTACATTATCTATACGGTAGGCTATATTTTAGGAAACTGTGAGAACTGAACATATATTTGTGGCTTCGAAAAAATATTCTTTAAAACTTCACTCAAAAACAAGTCAATCGTTTCGTCACTTATATCAACTGATTTAGATAATCATGGTAGATTAAGGTATTTTATGTATCGTATTGATTGTATGTATCACATAAATACAAACAACATTGACTATAGATCATTGTATAGAATCAATATTATATATACATCATATAAATACTAATAATAATGATAATAGAAGCAGTTGCAGTAGTGATGATAATAAGTTAGTACCAGTTTGGCAGTGGACATAATAATAGCAATGATCTTAGAAGTAGTATTATCTATCATCTATTTTTTGAGAACATCGACTTACTTTTATCTTTTATTATTAATGTTAATTTTGAAGACAGGCAGACCAAATTACACATTTCAAGCTGTTTTATTTTAAAGAGGAGACAAAATTTCGAAAATGAGTAAAGTGGTATTGGTGGAAATAAGTGAGTAATGGTGTGATAAATCTTTGTTAGTGAAGATTAATTACAACCGTAAGTGTATTGACTGATTTCAACTGACGCAAACTCGTTTTAAAAACTTGTTCCCCACAAAATGAGTATGCGCGTTAAATTTAATTAAATATTTTATTGTTATTTGATTCACATCAATTATGAAAACTGATATTATCTCTTACGACTTATGTAAGGGTCATGCGTTCCACGCCTATATCAATTTAATTGTATCAATTTTTATTTTACAACTTAGACACGTATCAAACGTGTTAACAAGATAAAACTTATAAAAAAATATTAAAAAATTATCTTTCTTTCTCTCTCTCTCTCTCTCTCTCTCTCTCTATATATATATATATATATATATATATATATATATATATATAGGCCACAATTTTGAAGCCACCGTTGAAAGTTCAAAGAAATTGAAAGCTACGTGCCTTTTTCAAAATTAGTTTACCAAAAAGCACTTGGGTTAGAGGTTTCTGTTCGTTAAGGGTTTTACCATATTTTCATTAATAATTAATACAGTAAAATTAGTATATTAAAGAACTTGGTATTTACTCTAGCCCTTCACACAAACGCAGGGTGTGGCACAAGTCTGATTTTCACAATAGGTCATTCCGAGAGTGTACGTTCGAGAAAAAATTTCCCTGTAGAGATCGCATACGCGGTATCGGGCACTTGTCTGCTTTTCCCCCAGATGAGCATTTTCTTGGTTTCTCTCCGCCCTAAGACAGAAAGTCCGACAAGGACGGAGCTTTAATAAACTCGGTATTTAAACGAGCTTTCTCACAAAGGTGGGACGTGGCACAAGGCTGATTTAGTTTTGAGCATACATGTGGTATCGAGCACGTCTGCTTTTCCTCAGAGAGACTCTGCTCTTCGGCATAGACTCGTCTAGATTCCTCTCTGCCTGAAATCAGATAGACTGACATGGACAAAGCTTTAATGAACTTTAATGCAATATTTACCCGTGCCTTCCCACAAATGCGCGAACTCTTGTCTATTTTACTCAGACGAGGATATGCGTTTCAGTATAGTCTCGTCAGGGTTCCTCTCCACCCGGAGGCAGAAAGTCCGACAAAAACAGATAATATATTCGCTTATATTCGCTACCTCCTCACTAGGGCGGATGTGGTACAAGGTCAGTTACAGTGGAAATCCGAGCCCTTAAGCGCAGCCAAAAATATCCAGGAGACCCTGCTTAGGGCAAGGTCGGGCTCTTGTCTGGTAACCCTACAGACGAGATTCTACTCTTCGGCAGAGCCTCTTCAGGGTTTCTCTTTGGCCAGAGGCAGGAAGCTGACCAAGAGAGAGTTTTTGTGAATGAATACAAGCAGAGTTCTCCTGAATATATGTGTTCAGGAAAGGTCAGTTAATGGGGGAAGTAGATCATACCACATTTTCTCGCACGAATTGGATTTAGTACTGCAACATTTTTGTAGTCTACGAGTGACCTGCTCATCCTCTGAAACATCGGTAGGTGGGTGTACTCTCTTCTGAGAAATCCATTCTTTACCCCTCGTGGGATCAGAGCTCAAGGGTTTCTCCAAATATCCGGAGACTATGTTTCTCTCATTTCAAAATCCGTTGACGTTTCAGCCCTCGTTTACACCCATGAGTCCTGATTCGTCCCCTGCTGGAGCCAAGTTTCTTAGTGAGACTGTCTTTCCATCCATCCGGGTAACAGACATATGCATACTGGGTGTTAACATCTAGTAGATTCACCAGTGTTTCTTTTTTATTCAGTTGTGTTTGTTTTAGAGATTCAAGAATGTAGAGACGCATTAGTCGAACTTCTTAGAAACGAGAGGACGCTGAATTAGTGACTGTGTATAGCAGCGTTCTGGGAGTAATTATGGAGGACTTCTAGGAATAATTATTCCCAGTTATCAACTGTTACTGATTTATCTGCAGCTGTTAATATAAGTTTTCCAGATTATTTCATTATACTTTCCGCACTAGACATTAACTTGAGTGTTATATAGTGTTATAGTTGAGGGTTATATAGTCATATAGCGTTATGACTGTATTAAACATTTTCACATTTTAGGCATATGTGAAACGAGATGGACAAAAACAATGGAGATTTTATCGGTGACGAGCACAGAATTATATACGCAGGAGGTGAAAATAATGAAATAGAAGTCGGCATTATACTGGGTAAAGACACAAGAAAATACATTATTGGATACTACCAGATATCTGAAAGAATTCTAGTACTTAAACTGAAAGGAAAGCCTCTCAATATATTGGTAATAATGGTATATACTTCGACAAAGCAAAATACAGAAGAAGAAATCGAATTCTTCTACTCCATGCTTCATTATACCAAGGCACAATGCAATCATAAGACATCAAAATCATCATGGTAAATCTCAATGCCAACGTCGGCCAAGAGAAAGAAGATGAAAAAGTCAGCAATTTCTGACTAGGACAACGCAATGGCCATCGTGAGAAATGGGTCTAGTTATGCACAGCAAAAAAACAGGTAATAACTAACACCTGGTTCCAAGAGCACCCAAGAAAACTATGGACAGGAGGAGAAGTTAAGAACCAAATTGATGACAGAACAGGATTTGGGAGAGATACCAAAAAATGAATGTTGAAAGATATAAGAGACAGAGCCAAGAATTTCCACTTGAAGAGACACAGTAGATGAAGAAAAAGTGTTGCTCTAAATATTGCTACTCTTGCAGGAATCGCAGTATGTGTTCGAACATAAATGAAGTTTATGTGTCCGAATAAATAAACGCGAGTAGATCGAAGACGGCAAAAACTGAGCAAAATACTTGTATGACCATTGTAGAGGATACATCTGGATAGGATACCACAAAAGAAACCGCGAATATTCATCAATTATTGTCAACATGTATCCGTTGTGAAATTTTGAAGTTGACCTTTAAAATCCAATGCGTTTCTTTCGTAGGATTGTGTAGCTTTTATGACCTTGCTAATGTTAAGATGGTAGAACCTAGGTTTATTTTCATCGCAGGTCTTACATGATTTGGTAATCTTTTTCACATCATCTACTGAGTATGGATGTTTTCTGATTTTCGTCATGTAGACTATGTGTGTAACACCTGGTTAACATACTTAAAATGTATTTTTTGCTACTTGCCGACCTACATATAGGAGAGAAGGCGTCCATAGCTACGTTTTTCTTTTCTCTTTTATTTTTTCTTTCATTTTTTTTACCGGGGTAGTTTGTTACGTAGAACGTGTAACATGAGTGTTCCTTCTTCCACGTAGCTATCATCATAATTTTCATTTTGCTGGTCGTTTTCACATTAAACATGAATGAGACTAATTTTTGATCTGTAATTAATCGTCGCCCGATCAAATAATGCTTCCTCATTCTCAGCGATTCGATATTTGCATAGCTTTTTTCTCTATTACAGAATAACTACGTTCTCATTTAGATAAGATTCTGAACAAAAAGGACACGGGTCTCCCCGGCTCTCTTAAAGAAGCGGTTATAACGCATTCTGAAGTATCTTTCTGTACTACCAAAGCGTAGTAATAGCTGTTTTTGCTATGCTTATTTTTAACACTTTAAACCTTTCATCTTCTATGGAAGACAACGAGAATTTGATATAGTTGTTAGAGGGTAGATTTTTTTCTGAAACTATAGTATCGCGTGCTAACGTTTTTCTGAAACTATAGTACAGCGTGCTAACTTTTCTAATGCAGGGCATAGAACTGGTAAATTTTCGGGAATCAGTAGACTGGATAACGGATTCAGACGTACTGGATTGGTTTTCTTATTAATTTTTTTATGTATCTAAATAGATTTAAATTTTTAAAAATAAAATAGCATTTGCCTTGGTTCAGCGCCAGCTTGTACCTTTTAACAGCTACCATGAATAATTGGAGACTTCTGTCCCGCTCAATTTTTCCTGCAAATTGTTACATTATCAATGTACGCATAGGTGCCTTGCAAGTTCTCTTTCAATATTATCCGGTTTATCACCCGAGAAATGCTAACTACCACGTTAGATACTCGAAACGATATTCTGCGAAACTAACTGAGGCAGGGTTTTATTTCTCGAAGGCAGTATATAGTTTAGTGATGGAACTTATAATAGGCACTTTTGAGTAGAAGAATAAGAAAAAGACTGTTGTGGTTATTTTTCTATCATTCCGTCTATTCTTAACAGTGTGTAGCCGTCCAACAAAGTAAACTGACTTATCGTTTGAGAATAATCAATTTCTTTTTGCTTTTTTTTATTTCTAGAAGAGACTACGAAGACTTGAATCCTTCATGTCGAATGATTTAGTTGGATTATACCTTTCTTCAACATACGAGTAACTTTGGCGTGGATAAATAATTTATCCTCCTCCATGTATTGCCTAGATTTAGTAGCTACCGATTTACAATCCGGCGTTAAATTGTTGACAAATGCTGGGTACGGCATTCTCATGGCTGCTAATCCCCAGACTTTAAAGCGTGACTTAAAGCCTTCAAAGGGTATTTCTACTAATGAATATTGCCTCGAGAAATTCATTAGTAGACATCTTACACCTTGTTATAAAGTACTCTTTATTTTTAGGTCAGCCAAACAGAGTCCAAATACTTGGATGAAAAGTAATGAACTAGCCATCTCCAATTTGTTTAGGCAAGGGTAGATTCTCCATGAATTTTCTTTCCTAATGCTTGCGTTAAGAAAGTTTTTGTAATTTTTAGTAATCAAGAAATTCATTTAAATTCTGTTCTTTAGCTGTGATCTCTATCGTTGTAGCTGATAGACAACCAAATCTGTGAATAATGGCAAACAAATTACCATTTCGATTCCTTTTGTACTTCTGGAATATTTAGCCTAATGTCCATCTTTTCTGCACATATAGCAATTATTCATTCTAGTGGGTCATAATGAACTTGCATGTCTCTTACCACCACAAAAAGCATGTGCATATGATAAAGGCTGTTTATATTTGAGAGCTTAGTTTTTCATACGGTGGGAGGGGAAATAGGCGAAGAGATATCTATATTAGTATTGTACACTTTAGCATTTTGTTTTGCTAAATTTAGGACCTGGTTAGAGGCCTGCTGTAACGGAAAGTTTCTATTTTCGAGCATTCCTCGAAGACCGAAGCCTGTATATGAACGCATCTCGTATAATTTCAGCCCTATATTGTTCCACTGATACCGAAGAAAATGAACAGTTCTTTTTTTATTTTACTAAGGCTTTATAGAATCAGCCAATGAAATCTGAGAGCAGTTGACACTGCGTTGCTAGTAAATGTCTAGAAACCATTTTATTTCTCTTTTTATGTAAATCCAGTCCAGGGTTGTTAATTCCTCTTCGTAGAAAGTTGCGCCTGCGAAATACTCGAACACGTCTGCTAAGACATATTTCGTGAATCTGAGGGCAGTTGTCGTCTCGTAACCATTAATCGTCTAGAGACTATTTCATTTCTCTTTTATGAGTAGATCCTGTCCAGGGTTATTAAAATCTCTTCGTAGAACGTTGCGTTTGCGAAATACTCGAACACGTCTACTGAGACATATTTCGTGAATCTGAGGGCAGTTGTCGTCTCGTAACTATTAAAGGTCTGGAGACCATTATATTTCTCTTTTATATGTAGATCTCGTCCAGGGTTGTTAAAAGCTCTTCGTAAAAAGTTGCATCTGAGAAATACTCGAACACGTCTACTGAGACATACTTCATGAATCTGAGGGCCGTTGTCGTCTCGTAACTATTAAAGGTCAAGAGACCATTTAATTTCTCTTTTTTATGTAGATTCCGTCCAGGGTTGTTAAAAGCTCTTCGTAGTAAAGTGCGTTTGCAAAATACTCGAACACGTCTACTGAGACATATTTCGTGGATCTGAGGGCAGTTGTCGTCTCATAACTATTAAAGGTCTGGAGACCATTTCATTTCTCTTTTATATGTAGATCCTTTCCAGGGTTGTTAAAACCTTTTAGTAGAAAGTTGCGTCTGTGAAATACTCGAAAACCTCTAGTGAGACATATTTCGTGGATCTGAGGGCAGTTGTCGTGTCGTAACTATTAAAGGTCTAGAGACCATTTTATTTCTCTTTTTTATGTTGATCCTAACCAGGGTTATTAAAAAACTCTTCGTAGTCAGTTGCGTCTGCCAAATACTCGAACACGTCTACTGAGACATATTTCGTGGATCTGAGGGCAGTTGTCGTCTCGTAACTATTAAAGGTCTAGAGACTATTTAATTTCTCTTTTATGTGTAGATCCTGGCCAGGGTTATTAAAACCTCTTCGTAGAAAGTTGCGTCTGCGAAATATTCGAACACGTCTACTGAGACATATTTCGTGAATCTGAGGGCCGTTATCTTCTCATAACCATTAATCGTCTAGAGATCATTTCATTTTTCTTTTACATGTAGATCCTGGCCAGGGTTATTAAAACCTCTTCGTAGAAAGTTGCGTTTGCGAAATATTCGAACACGTCTACTGAGACATATTTCGTGGATCTGAGGGCAGTTGTCGTCTCGTAACCATTAATCGTCTAGAGATCATTTCATTTTTCTTTTACATGTAGATCCTGTCCAAGGTTGTTAAAACCTCTTCGTAGAAAGTTGCGTCTGCGAAATATTCGAACTCGTCTACTGAGACATATTTCGTAACTCTGAGGGCCGTTATCGTCTCGTAACCATTAAAAGTTTAGAGATCATTTCATTTTTATTTTACATGTAGATCCTGTCCAGGGTTGTTAAAACCTCTTCGTAGGAAGTTGCGTCCGCGAAATACTCGAACACGTCTACTGAGACATATTTCGTGAGGTAGTTTAGCGGTTTCGTCCAAGTTGGTATTTAAGAGTTTCATGAAAGATCTTTTCGCATAACGATATTCTAGTCCGGCGTCAGACGCGTTGCAATCGATAATAATTTTCTTTGAACAGAGTAAATTAGTCATTAAAAAAATAGTTAACAACGGGAGTTCATTAAATTGTAGTAGAAATGCTAACTGTTAGATATTTGCTTAAATGTAAACATTAATGAACTCTGAATATAACCAGATGTCTCCTGTCTTCAGTACAGATCTATTAATGGGTGAAAATGGATCATACAGCAAATACCAGTCAACAATTAAATAACATTTTTAATCGATTCCATGCAAGCAAGGCAGTACTGGGTACATAAAATCAGAGAGCGAAAGGTTACAGAAATGGAAAGCTAACAGAAAGAGGGACAGATTACAAGGATGAGAATACTAGTGTGAAAAGAGTTACGTGAGTGTCGAGTGAAAATGGAAAAAACAAGATATAGGGAGTGTCAGGGAAAGGATAAGAAAGGATGGGATTCAAGATGACAAGAGATAGAAATTAACGTTGCATTTAAACTTTTGAAGATTATAGCTATCAGGAAGCAAGTAAACGGAAAAGAGTTCCACAAACAGAAAGTGCGAGAAAAGAAGCTATTATAATAGAAGTGTCGGTCACATTATATATATATATATATATATATATATATATATATATATATATATATATATATATATATATATATCTGTGTGTGTTTAACATATATATTTATACGTTCAAAACTGTATTGCCGTTTCGTAGTTAGTCAACTCAGACTACGATAAATGATAAATTTGAGTGTTCAGTATAATGAAAATCCTATAAAACTTATGATAAATTAAGAATACAAATATAACGAAGGTAGTTCAGGTTTCACAGTAATAAAATGAGTGATGATCAGAACTGGTTCAATATTTACCTTGTGATTCTCGCAGTTTACTGTTACTAGTGCCATTCAGCAAGGACCAACCTCACTACAGAAGTAACAGTCAACGAGACAACCGTGTTAATTAATATCCCATAAAATAAAATCATGTTGATATTTACTAAGGTTAGTTTAATATGGCACTAGATATCAAGTATAAATTACTTAGTGAAGATAGAATTTACGCTGGTTTTAATATTCTAGAGTGTGTTATTTACTAATCAATAGAGAGGCATGGCATATTACTATATTTAAATTAATATGAGTAGAGATTAAAGGTCTCAATATAGAGCATCCAATGTGGATCAATCTTAATTCGATACTAATGTTCTGCAAAATGATACTATGTTTTACTAATTTCCAGCGTGACATGAGGTATTTCCTCAGATGTTAGATATGACAAAAATCCTTAAATATAGAGCACACTGTGTGAATCGATCTCACTCCAGTATTAATGTTCTGTTAAATGAAACTACAATAAAACAAGTGATATTTATTGTTTATGTTAGATATGGAACAAGGTCTTCAATACGGAGCACCTAGTTTGGATTGATCTTACTTCAATGTTAATGTTCTGCGAAACGTGATTACGATTTACTAATTCGTAGCGAGGCACAATTTATTTTGGTAATTTGTTAAACATGGCACAAAATCTTTAATATAAAACACCCAGTTTAGATTGATCTCACTTCAGTATTAGTGTTATGCAAAAAAAGATTATGATTTACTAATTTGTAGCGACACTCATCCTCGCTATCCTTACTCATCTATCACCTTTCTCCTGACATTCCCTATGTCTATCCACTCCTTCTCTTTACCTTCCCCTATGTAGCCCCATGCGCAATAGTGGCAGTGGAATGCCTTGCTTGGGGTGAGATGATTAAAAAAAAAAAAATTTATTAAAATATTACATATTGCACAAAGCCTTCAATATGGAGCACTTTCTGTGGACCAATAATCACTCCGATGTTAATGTTCTGCGAAATAAGATTAGCATTTACTAATTTGTAGCGAGGCATAAGGTAGATATTAAATTGTTATATGGCAAAATGCCTTCAATATGGAGCACCGAGTGCGCATCGATCTCACTCCGGTATGAATGTTCTGCGAAACGAGATTGCCATGTAATAATTCAGAGTAATGTTTTTAATCGTATCACTTCGAGCAAGGCGGTAATGCCACTGATGTGCAGGGGGCTACCTAAGAGTAAAAAGATTAGATTGAAGAGAGTGAAGAGAAAGACGAGCTAGTTAGAAAGGATCAAGAGAAGGATGGGAACACAGGTGTGTTGACAGTTGCAAAGATGGAGAGAAAGGAAAGGATATACAGGGTGGTGTAGAAAGAACTAGAGTCAAGTGGTTAAGAGATGAGTGTTGACATTGCATTTAAATTCCTGAAGGTTGTAGCCGTCAGTAAAGCAAGAATATGAAAGCGAGAAAAGAAGCTGCAGGAGCAGAATTGTCGTCTGCATTTGGCTGATCTAACTGTGAATGGGTGAGACCCAGTTGCCTGTCTGGTTGCACGAGTAAGCACCTGTTGCAGAGACATCATTGACTTAAGTTTGTTGGAGCAGAAGCAATGAAAGTATTTATAGAACAGACAAAGTGAAGCAACATCCCGTCTGTGGGGAAGTGGCTGGAGTTGGGCCGCCAAGTCGGTATCTATCACATGACTGATTCTCCTTTAGAGCCTGTCAATGAGATGAACAGCAGGGGCGCCTGACCATATATGACAGTAGTACTCCATGCACGGGCGAATGGTTGATTTATATATATGCAGGATGGATTCAGGCGGGAAAAACATCCTGGCCCGACACAGTGACCCAGCCTTCCTAGCAGTGGAATTAGTTATTGACTCAATGTAGTGGTTCCATTTGAGATCGGAAGAGAGGATAAGGCCGAGGAGGTGCTGTGTATTCCACTCAGGGAGACTCGCTCTTTGTCCATGCTTATGGGAGGTAGGAAAGGTTGCCTGTAATTATTGACAGACAGCAGCTTGGTTTTAGATGCATTGAAATTAACATGCCACTTCTTACCCCCAATCCACCACAGAATGTAGATACCTCTCAAGATTAGCAACGAGATTATGTTTGTCCACCACGCCGGTTTTCTTATTGATGCGGGAGTAAATTGTGGCGTCATCTGCGTAGATTCTGGTAGGGAGGGACCACGATATGCACTGGGAGGGAAACTGGCTCGGGCTACATCAAAGTGTGGCCTCAGGGTTGCCCACCGGAAGCGCTTGCAGGGACACCTATCCATGCGCAACATGGTACTAAAAGAACCCCGATATTATGCAACTGTTGATCAGAGCAGCCGCTCGTGACGCTAAGCAAGAGTTACGGCTCCTAACTACCAGTTGGAGGCAGCAACCAGGAAACAGCGCTTCCGATATGGAGTCCCCAGTGTGGATGTATGTCATTTCAGTATTAATGTTCTGCAAAAAAATATTACGATTTACATATTTGTAGTGATATATTTAATATTTATTAAGATGTTAGATATGGCACAAAGCCTTCTATGTTGACTATCCAGTGTGGATCGAACTCACACCGGCATTAATGTTCTTTTCTTTTTTTTTATAAGCGTTTCACCCCGAGCAAGGCATGTCACTGCCACTACTGCGCAGGGGGCTACATAGAGTGAAGAAAGGATGATTAAATATAGGAAATGTCAGAGGGTGGGTGATAAGCGGGTAAGGATACCGAGAATGAGGGTTGGGTAGATGAGAGTGTTCTGAGAATAATTGGGAGTTAGGGTGATAGGAGGTGTCTATTGACCCTACATTTAAACACCTGGAGATTGTAGCTGTCGGGAAAGCAGACTTGTGGAAGGGAGTTCCACAGGTGGGAAGCGCGAGAAAAGAAGCTGTTGGAGTAGAATTTACGGTTACATCTTATCTGTTTAACTGTAAAAGGGTGGGACCTAGTTGCTAATCTAGTATCTCGTGTAAATTCGTGCTTAGGCGGCACTAGTGATCTAAGCTCATCGGAGCAGAAGCTATGAAGGTACTTGTAGAAGAGGCACAGGGAAGCCACATCACGCCGGTGAGAGAGTGGTTGCAGCCGGTCTGTCAAGTCAGTATCAACCACGTTACAGATCCTCTAGTGTAAGCCCAAGGAGAGCGGCAGGGGTACCTGACCAGATATGGCAGCAATATTCAATATACGGGCGGATGGTAGATTTATATATGTGCAGAATTGATTCAGGTGAGAAAAACTTCCGGGCCCTGCACAGAGAGCCGACTTTCATAGCAGAAGATTTGGCAATGGATTCGATATAGTCATTCCATTTGAGGTCCGCCGAAAGTGTAATGCCTAGGAGGCGTAGTATTTTACTCTTTGGGAGGCTGCAAAAAGAGATTAAGATTTGCCAATTCATACCTAGGTAAAAGGTATTTACTAAGTTGCTTTGTATGGCACAATGCTTTTAATATTGAGCAGTCATTGTGGATCGACCTCACGTCAGTATTCATCTTCTGCGAAACAAGACTACGATTTACTAATTTGCGAGTCATAAAATACTTAAGCTGTTACATATGGCACAAAGCCTTCAACACGGAGCATCCAGTGTGATTGAATCTCGCTTCAGTATTAATCTTGTTCGGAACGAGATTACAATTTACTAATTCATAGCTGGGAATAACTTATTTATTGTTAGAATGACACAAAGACTTCAATATGGAGCACCCATTGTGTTTGGTTCTCACTTCAGTATCAATATTCTGTGAAACGAGAATACGATTTACTAATTCATAACGAAACATGGTATTTAGGAAGTTGTTATTGTTAGATATGGCACAAAGCCTTCAAAATGAAGCACCCGTGTGAATCGATATCATTTTAGTATTAATGCATTGCGAAACGAGTTTATGATTTACTAATTTGTAGCGAAGCATAATATATTTATTAAATTCTTACATATGGCACAAGGCCTCCAATATGGAGCATCCGTGTGGATCAATCACACTCCCTTATTAATGTTCTGCAAAACGAGATTACGATTTACTAATTCGTAGCGCGGCATAAGATATAAGATATTTATGAAGTTGTTAGATATGACACATAGCCTTTAATATGGATCACCCTGTGTGGATCGATCCCACTTGAAAAATAATAATATTCGAAACGAGATTACGATTTACTAATTTGTAGCGAGGCATAAAATATTTCTATGTTGTCAGATATGACACAAATCCTTCAATATGGAGGACGTAATGTGCAGTATGCAGTGTAAATCGATCTCATTCAGTTATTAATGTTCTGCGGAACGAGATTACAATTTACTAATTCGTAGAGAGGTATAAGGTATCTGTTAAGTTGTTAGTTATAGCATAATGACTTTAATCTCGAGTTTGATTGAACTCACTGCATTCGTAATATTCTACAAGATGGATGTATGTCTTACTAATTCCTAAGTTGGCACCGGAACTCATTTATAAATTATTATGTTGTAGTTGTCTAAATGGCACTGAATATCGAACATACGGTAAAAATGTATAAGAAAAGTTTGTTAGATTTTATTATATAACAGGCATATATTCATAATTATTAATTCTGTTTTTGTTATGACGTCAAAATGCAGTAGTTTCTAAAAAAAGCTCAATTTATTTGTAAAGAGATCAGATTATCATTGATCCATCCACTTACAAACTACATGGATTGCTTATGTATTCGTATTTGCGTTTCTGGTTTTATATGAGATCATCAAGAAATTATCCATTCAATTAACGAAACAGCAGCCTGTCTAGAAAAGCAATGCCTTATTTGTAAGCCTCAACGACCAGCGTCTCTTCCTATTTTCAAGAGATTTAAAAATCCACTTTGATGGACGTCATCAGCTGACTCACGACGTCGCAGCTTATGGCGTTCCAGAAAAACTTCCTTATCTTAACTCTGACATTTTAAAAGAAATTTTATTTTTGGTTATCTATGCTTCTAAACAAAAATTAATTGTAATAGATATTCTTATTTCTTATAACAAAACTGCGTAATCCACCTGAAAAGACAACAGTAGAATGAGTATTAAAACGATACTGCGAATATGTCATGGTTTAGCCAACTTGTCAAACAAATACTGCACATCAGCAAACAAGAATATGTCAGTTTTCAGTTTTATCTATGTTTTAGGATTTACAAGGCTAGAGTCAATAATATGCTTCTTTGGGCAGAGTAGATTAGCCCTTAACAAAATGATTAACAAAGAAAGTTCATTAAATTGTAATAAAATTGTTAGAAACAATTTGTATTGGTTTAAATGTAAGCCTTAACGAAATCCAAACAGTTATTCTGAATATACTTATTCAGAACAGAGGTGTCAATGGATGAAATGGATCATACCACAAATACGAGTAAAAATTAAATAATAAGGGTTAAAAAAAACTTAATTGAATAAAAACTCATAACGACCGGGCGATAATTTTTTTCGTTCTAGATTTTCAAATACTGCTTATATTAGAAAATTGTAATATAATATATTTGCTCTGTTTTGTTTTGTTTTTTAATTTAATTTTTAACATTTTCTCTTTTTTTCCAAACTACACCACAATTATCATATTTCTTTACTAATATTCACCCAATCAATCAGTCAGTTAAGTGCCATACGTGATACACGCTTGGACGATCATATTCCGAAGAGATATGACTGACTAGGCAGAAGATTTTCCCGGAGTAGATTGCCATTACTTTCTGTTAGAATACGCAATCCTTCCTGATATTTAACCCCTAGCTGGAGGGAGAAGCTACGTATTCATACTTTCCCAAGGGTATTTGCGCGTATGGGAATGCAACGAATTCAACTGGAATTCGAATTTGGCTTTCTGATTTATCGTTCGACCTGATATTCACTGACCCACAACGCCCAACACAAAGCCCAAAAGCCACTCAAGGTAGAGAGTTACTGTGTAGGGATGTATGATCGTAATAAAGAGCAAGAGGTGTTCTTAGGATCTTGTAGGAAAATTAATAGCTAACTTTATACTTTTACTCTTTTTTATTGCTTTGAAAATGCTTCATCGCTCATTATCATGTTTTGCCATAATATTAGAACATTTTTTGTTTTAATTTCCAAGAACGATCATTACAATCCATACTTTACGTAAAGAAAAGAAAATGAAGCTGTAGAAGGCTATGGTTGTCTATGTACTGAACGTACATAACATTTGTTGATAGACATTGAAAAGCGTCAATCTTTAAAGTAAATATTTGAGATTTTCATTCCACTATTACTCATTATTTTTATACAGCGTGTGACAAGTAAAACTGGCAAAGTTGCTGTGATACTAGAAACTCGATTATTATTTCGAAATACTTAAATCCAAAAGGTTATTAATAATATATATATATATATTGCTATCACTCTATTCATGCTAGAGACGTTACACAATTTTTAATCACAAAGTCCTTCCTTGCATATCTTAGCCTACTCTTGTTTGATATCAGGTATTTCTCGTAACCTTTAGCAGTATTATCGAGTCTGAAGCCATAACATTCAATGGTATGTACTAGGCTGGATATTTGTTTTTTGAAGGTCACCAAAATATTAAATGTTACCATCGTATCGGTGGTTTTGATAGTTCAAAAAAGAAACCACTGCAAAGATGTTCTTACTAAAAACACTTGAACAAAAATTAATTTTAGTTCAATTTTTTTTACTATTGACTGATTTATTTGTTTGTACAGCCCATCAGCACTTGCAGGATATATAAATCCAGTAAATATTTTAGATTATAAGAATATTTTTGGAGTTAAAAATTTACTGATACAAGTTCTAGCAATAGATCCATAGCTGGAGAGAAGAGGTGGTTTCATATCTTTCCGAAGCGTATTTGCGTGTAACTAAATATAATGACCCCAACTGGAGTTGGAATACAGCTCTCCGTTTTCCAATCCCAAGCTGCTATCCATGACACTACTTGCACATTAAAGATTACAGCATCTGACATTCAAGAGCGGTCACTAGATACAGACCAGACTCGACTCTGCTAAACTAGCCTTGGATGACAGTTCAAGAGAAGTACAAATCTAAATTTAAAACTAGAGAATGCAAAGTGAACACATTAAAGAATATTTCCCGAGTTCCTGTCAATTCATAGATGATATAGAAAAGCATTTATAGAGAGCCATTGTCGGATTCTTTCTAAAAGAACATGGTATTAAAATACGTAATTAACATAAAAGACTAACAAATAAAATAACCAGGGATATGGGGAAAATAAAATAACCATCGATATGATCAAATATTTTTTTACCAAGCTTTTATTAGTGCTATTATCACGAAAAGGAAAAATTCAACATGGCCGACTAAGCACCGATTAATTGTAATGTAATGTCGATTTATTTTCTTAAAAATAAATTATATTGCGATTTATTTTATTAAAAATAATTAAAAAAAACAACTTCATTTTGTTTGGCTTTTTTTCGATTTACTTTATTAAAAATAATTAAAATCATGTGTGTTTTATTGAATAATTTCTTACTTTATTTTACTAAAAATAAATTTCTTTTAATATCTACTTTATTAAAAATAAATAAAAACAAAAATCTGATTCATATGTTATATAATGACTTTTCAAATGCCTTTTTTGAATAAAAAATATTCACTAATTAAGGTTGTGAGCCTTAATAAATTACTTTTACTCGGAAAAAATGTTATGCTGACTCGTCTTGGTGATTTTCTAAGCGCTGCTTAGATGTGGCACTAGGGCAAAAGTACGAAGTACTAGGTAAGGATCAAACTTGAAAACCATTTGAAGACCTCGAGGTGCCCTGAATGGCCTTGATCCTGAGTTGATCTGGTGTTCAGTCAGCGGCGCTGAGTTGACGGTGTCGTGTTGTTCTGCACCCCTATTATCATTTTGATCCCCACATAAATGTCAAAGATTCAGAAGCAGAATTTATGTAATAAGCAACTCTAATTAAAAAATAATTTTAAAAATTCAAAATCCATTTTTCCCCTGTAGTGAAAGATTTTCTGTGAACCGTAAATTTCTTCTCATTAATCCAGGAATTCGGTAAATAATATCATCTAATGTATTTAATAAACATGAAAGTCTCTTATGATTTAATTATATTTATTGTCGCTAGGCATGGAAATGTAAACTATAAATGTCTCTACAAAATAGTGTCTGATAAAGTGGTTTGCCTAAGATCTCACTCTGCCAGTCTCTTTGTTGATATACCAGTTACAATTATCCACGGTTTAACATATCTGATGATATGAAAGGAAAAATTACATTTCGTATGCCTTCAGTTTGAGATAAACCCAGGCAGTTTTATTCGTAATTTGTTTAATGATTCTATGTTGGTAACAAATATGCTACATCTACACTTACATCAAACATTATTTACTGCAAATCTCACTTCTTTTTTCTTTTTAGTTTCTTCTTCTGTCTCTTCCTCATTTTAATAAGTGTCCTTTTTGTTTCTGTTTCTTTTTCTATAATATCACCGTTGCAAATATGTCCGTTGCTTCTCAGATATTTAAATTGTTGTACTTGTTTAATTTTAGTATCTCCAATCTGCATATCTTATATTGTTAAGATTGTGGACGCCAATAGTGAATCCTGGTAGGACTTCTAATTTACTCAGAATAGCTGTATAAGTAGAATATGCCCGGTTAGAAGACATCCTTATCTAACACTTCTTTCTATTTTTGCATATTTACAGAATTCATTTTCTCTCCGAATAAATGTGTTTGTTGTCAATATAAGTTCTGGTTTATTCTAATATCTTTCTCAATCTGTCAAGGTTACCTAGCAGTTTCAACATTTCTTTGTGATGTACTTCATCAAACGCTTTTTTTATAATCTATAAAACAAACGTATATATATTCTGCATGTGTGTCACCTTACATTCATGAAATACCAGTACATGTTTTTCCTGCTATTCAAGATGGACAAAAGCGAAGAGATAATTAACATTAATTCAAAGAGAAGTTTTTTAGTGATCTCAAGTTGCCAAAATTTTAATACCTGTCTGTCCTAAATTTATGAGTCCTTTCAAAATTAAACTAATGCGTTGTGAACCTACATACATAAAACTATTAAATTATTTTCGTTGTAAAAGATAGAAGAGATAAAATATTATTTGCTTGAAAATAGCAATAAAGTTACATATTTTTCATTTTTTACAAAATAAACCGATAAAGATACGATTATTGCATAAATATTAATTTATAAAACAATTCCAAAAATTTTCATTTATTTTCCTATTTCAATGTTAATACTATTTTCTCTCAACTTTTGAATCAAACAGGCAAAAAATAAACAACAAAAAAACGAATATTATTATCGGTTTAAACGTGAAAAAAGCTCTATGATAGTATTATTATTGAATACGAATTGAAGTATAATTTTTTGCATTTTCACTTTAGATATTTCTGACAGTATTACCTTAACACTACGAGGTGAGTGTTTTTTGTTTTATTATGTCATTTTTCATCATATTTCGGTTTCTGCTATGGTAGCACTACCTACCAAGTCTGCGAGAAGACCTAAGGCAAGTCGTGGTGTGTTGTTATGGCTTCATTTCATGTTTTTCTATCTCAACTAACATCCCTAGCATTATATAGACAGAGTTCTCTTTAGTAAGTGGGCCGTACTTAACAAGACAATTTTTGAATATCTCTTCAGTTGGTGTTTCCAGGGATTCTTTCAATGTGTTGTTTTGTTCCATTTTTTATCAAGTGCACCTACTATCACTGGCACAGTTTTCAATTTCCATATTTTGTCTAGTTCAATTTCCAGGTCTTTATATTTTGACAGTTTTTCAAATTCCTTGATTGCTATGTTACAATCCGCTGGACAAGCCATATCAATTAATAGACAAGTTTTCTCCTTCTGGTTTTTAACAATAATATCTGGCCTGTTTGCTTCAATTTTTCTGTCTGTGTAGATGGTGTAATCCCATAGAATGGTTACATCTTCTATTTCTGTAACCGGTGCTGGGTGATGTTCATACCAGTGTTTTATTTACAGATTTTCCATAATGTTTGCACATTGTCCAATGTAAATATTGCCCAACTCTATCATGGCGATTTTAATATTTATTTGGAGCAAGCACAGAACATTCTGAGATTAGATGGTCTATTGTTTCTTGGTGTTTATCACAAAACCTGCATTTTGGATCCATATTATTATGCATAATATTTGCCTGAAAGTTTCTAGTGAAAAGACTTTGGTCTTATGCTGCAAGAATAAAGCCTTCAGTTTCAGACTTTAATCCAGATGCACGTAACCATCGATGAGTATTAACTTTATCAACATTGGATTTATTGGCACGTTCTGGATATTGGCCATGCAGAGGTTTGTCTTGCCAGCACTGTTTCATCTGTTCAAGAGCTTTATCTTTGGCTTTCACTTTCATATTTTTTGCCGCAATAGTTGGTTCTTGGCTTCTTGGCTTCTGTTTTGCTTTTCTACAGAATCTACTAACTGTAAATCTTGTTTATATTTACTGCCTTCTTTTATTATTGAATATTTTTTCTTTCTTTCTTCATGTTGCCTTACTAATTGTATCATCCAATCCTTTGTTGTTTCTATGTATGTTAGTAAGCCAATAGTTGTTGTCTTGTATGACAATTCTAGCTGAATAAGACCTCTTCCACCTTCTTTACGGGGTATGTATCAGCCTTTGGATGATGCATCTTATGCTTAGAAAGAAGCTTTCTTGTTTTAGAATCCATTCGCCTGATGTCGTATAGAATCCAACTGGGATTGCAAGGCTATTAATGGCCATAACTCTGTTCTGAGAATTCAATTAAGTTTTTAATATCATTCGTAGCCTTCTATAGTACTCTTTACGCACTATTTCTTTCATTTTTTTATGGTGAATATTTTCACTCTCATTTACACCTAGGTATTTATAAGCTTCTTCTGGTTTCAATTCTTTTATTGTTACAGCAGGGTCTAAGCTAATTGAGGATGTTTCTTGTATTGATCTACGTAAAACTGTAACTTTAGCACATTTATTCAAATTGAATTTCATTCCAATGTCTTCGCTGAAGCATTTTACAGTTTGCAGAAGACCTTCCAGCTCATTATCATTCTTAGCATATAACTTTAAGAGATCCATGTAAAATAGATGGCTTATTTTCTTTTGGCCTATTTTATAACCACATTCTGTCTTATTAAACTGACTGGTTAGTGCTATTAATGATATGCAGAATACTAATGGGGACAAAGAATCACTTTGAAATATACCTCTTTTGATGTTTATTTCATCAGACTTATAGTAATGTGGCACACTATCGAATGCCTTTCGATAATCTATCCAGGCAGTACTAAGATTTTTCTTTGTACTGTAGCATTTTTCCAGAATCATTCTGTTAATAAGCAATTGGTCTTTACATCCATAACAGCCACGTTTGCACCATTTTTGTTCAAGCGGTATCATGTCATTTCTGTCTAAGAATAAATATGTCTGTTTTGTTAAAATAGATGATAATAGTTTATATGTTGTCGGAAGACATGTAATTGGTCTGTAGTTTTTCGGGTTGTTTGCGTCACCATTCTTGGATAGAAGTTATTATTATTATTATTATTATTATGTCATTTTTCATCATATTTCGATTTCTGCTTTGGTCTCACTACCAACCAAGTCTGCGGGGAGACCTAAGGCAGGTAGTCGCGTGTTGTTATGACTCCATTTCATGTTTTTCTATCTTCCCTATCATCCCCAGCATTACATAGATAACGTTTTCCTTAGTGTGTGGGCTGTACTTAATAAGACAATTTTTTTGTATATCTCTTAAGCTGGGGTTTCCAGGGATTCTTTCAATGTGTTGTTTTGTTCCATTTTTTATCATTCCAAGTGCACCTACTATCACTGGTACAACTCTTGTTTTCAATTTCCACATTTTTTCTATTTCAATTTCCAGGTCTTTATATTTTGACAGTTTTTCAAATTCCTTGGTTGCTATGTTACAATCCGCTGGACAAGCCATATCAATTAATAGACAAGTTTTCTTCTTCTGGTTTTTAACAATAATGTCTGGCCTGTTTGCTTCAATTTTTCTGTCTGTGTAGATGGTGTAATCCCATAGAATGGTTACATCTTCTATTTCTGTAACCGGTGCTGGATGATGTTCATACCAGTGTTTGTTTACAGCTTTTCCATAATGTTTGCACATTGTCCAATGTAAATATTGCCCAACTCTATCGTGGCGATTTTTATATTCGTTTGGGGCAAGCACAGAACAGCCTGAGATTAGGTGGTCTATTGTTTCTTGGTGTTTCTCACAAAACCTACATTTTGGATCCATATTATTATGCATAATATTTGCCTGAAAGTTTCTCGTGAAAAGACTTTGGTCTTGTGCTGCAAGTATAAATCCTTCAGTTTCAGACTTTAATCCAGATGCACGTAACCATCGATGAGTATTAACTTTGTCAACATTGGATTTATTGGCACGTACCAGCGCTGTTTCATCTTTTCAAGAGCTTTATCTTTGGCTTTCATTTTCATATTTTTTGCTGCAATAGTTGGTTCTTGGCTACTGTTTTGCTTTTCTACAGAATCTACTAACTGTAATTCTTGTTTGTATTTACTGCCTTCTTTTATTATTATTATTATTATTATTATTATTATTATTATTATTATTATTATTATTATTATTATTATTATTATTCATAAATTTACATGCTCACACCGGGTGTCTAGTTGTCATCGCTGAATTCTGAATAACACACTATCTACTAATCTCTGTTAACCTTCTCAGTGTCATCGCTGGCCCTAGCAAGGCCAAGGACTGTACAGCCTCAACACTATCTCTAATTTTAATCCTATCAAATTATGACTTGTGCTTACCATATGTATGATCCTAACCATTATATTCTTCAGTTTTGGTCAGATCACTATCGAAGTCCCAATATTTCTTACATGTCCCATTTATTTTTCTACGTCTACGATCTGATTAGTTCTGTTTATTTTTATTTTTATTTTATTTATTTATTTATTTTGCAACCGTTTATCAAATCTAGTCATTTTGCTCGGAGAAAATGGTCGATGAAAGTTTTTTTATATTTGTTTCAGAATTTTTTTTTTTCTATGTTAACTTATATAAGGGATTTGTTGCATTACTTTTCTTGTTAATTTTATATTAAGCAAAGCGTTATTCTTTCTAAGAATTCGTGTCAACTCTTTGACTCCTGTCGTGCTCTTGTTGGGTCCATAATTATAGACACAAAGAACGAAAAGAGTTAAACGTATATATTTAACAAAGTTTTTAAAAAACATACCAAGGAGAGATTATTAGCGTGACTGTACAATTGCAAGAATTATCTGCTGGAATAGAATCAGCTCTCACTCTCTATACTCTCCAGAACTGCTGCTTACATATAGTTTGGAAGAGTTCAATGTGTCGTATAAGTCACCATAACAATCCCTCTAACTATCACCTAATTAGTCTCTTACCGCTTTTTGGCACAGTATTTGAGGCTCTAATCAATGATAAAGTCGTTAAGCACCTCACCTCTCACGACCTACTCTCTAACAAACAATATGGCTTCCACTTTGCAAGGTCTACTACTGATGTGCTAACAGCCATCACTCAATATGAATACTAGGCTCTGATAATAAAGGCGAAGCTCGTGCGGTTGTTCTACATATCTCAAAAACGTTTGACAGGGTTTGACATACTGGCCTTCTAGGCAAGCTCCAGGGCTACGGTATTTAATCATGAAATGAAGGTCGTTTTAAATGGACAAGATTCCATATCCTGTCACGAACACGCTGGTGTCCCTCATGGCTTTATTCTAGAGCCTCGTTGTGTTCATCAATGATCATCCTTATGTCATCAATTCCCAAGTAGGCAACCACGCAGATGACACCTGCATTTACTCCTATCTCAATAAGAAATCTACAAAATCTAACAAAGTCAACCTAACTGCTACTCTTGAAACAGACTTCCAGTCTGTGGGTAACTGAAGCAGAAAATGACTTGTAAATTTTGAATGCCTCAATCTGGTACTCCAGATCTGTTTGGGTGATCTTGCTATTCATTTCGAAGTTCTTGACAAAATCCGTAGAATGATCTGCAATGTAACGTCAAAATGACTTTCTCATCGACGTGCTGTGGCGTTCATTTGTCTTTTCAACAAATATTTCATAACAAATACTCTGACAAGCGTTTTTTCCATAGTGCCCCTACCACAAGAATTTAAGCGTGATACTAGATTGTTATCTAATTCCTAACATTTTACTGATAAAATACAGTTTCTTTTCTCGCACTTCCGGCCCATTCGTTTACTTACTTCCCTGATAGCTTGTATCTGCAAAAATTTAAATGTAACATCATATCCCATCTTCTATTTACTAGAATCCTGTTCATCTTTTATCCAGTCATCAATACTCCCTGTACCTAGTTCTTTCTTTTGCTGTAATCACCTGCTTTATTTACCTGTAATCACCTGCGCACTTAGTGAACGTCCGGCCTTGCACGGGGTAAAATGATTAAAAAAAAGTAATAATAAGTCTAGGGAATAAACGTGGAGGATTCCCACATTAATGTGAAATTATCTAAAAGCGTGCAACATGACCTCCGTTGCACGATTTGTTAAGAAGGATTAGATTAAGCCAAACAGGTACAAAAATTTAAATACCTGGGAAATGTTATAATAGAAGACGGAAAGTGCGACACAGAGATCCGAAGGTAAAATGGCATGGCCAAGGAAGCATTCCAGAATTTGAGTAAAGTATTAAGAAACAGGACAATTTCGATAGAAACAAAGAAGAGAGTATTAGATTGCTATGTGTTGTCAGTTCTTCAATATGGCTGTGAATGCTGGTCATATCATCAAAAACGAAGAAAAAACTTGAAGCAACTGAAATGTGGTTCTACAGAAGGATGCTGCAAATATCATGGATAGAGCATGTGAGCAATAATGAGGTCTTAGAAATGATGGAAACAAAATGGAAATTAATACTGAGCATCAGGAACAGACAGCTGAAGTTCCTGGGACATGCAATGAAGAAGGAGGGCTAGATAGAGGGAAAAAGAGATAGGGGAAAGCAACGGATAACATATTTGAAGGACCTAATCAGGTGAATGATGGAACGAGTGTTTCATAGTGTAATAGGAGAAAGCGTGCTAAGAGCCATCAGAGATAGGGATACGTGGAAAGCCATTATCGCCTACGTCCTGAAGGAACAGCGCACATAGAAGAAGAAGAAGAATCGTCCAAAGACACGTTCTAACTATGTAAGAAGAGGATAAACATATTTATACTGATAACAGTAGCTCAAGAAATGCAAAATCTTCAAGGTGTTTATTTGATAACAGCTTCATTTTGGAGGTCTTAAAATTTATAAGACATTCCTTGCCTCAGTAACAACTGATTGGTAGTTCTTTTCGAGAGCAGTTGCCAGTTTAAATTTATTTGATTTATAGAGCAAGAGTATCTAGTTTATCACCAGCATAAATACCTAGTTAGGAATTCGTTACATCAGTAAGTTCGTTAATGTAAATAAGTAACTATATAGGTCCAAGGATATAAACTAGGCAACTCTTCACAGTTAATGTGATCCTATCTAGAAGCCTGTCAGTTCAAGATTACCTTCATGAAACGATTTGTTAAGAACGATTGGATTAAGCGAAATAGTCTTCTACAGACACCATACACGTCAGCTTCTGGAGAAGTCCAGTATACTAATTTCAGTCAAACAGCTTTGAGATATCTAAAATTACAATCCCAGCCTTGATATTCGTATCTAAACCTAGATAAGCAAGTTTTATATAACAGTTAATAGATCGGCGTTAGACCAAAAAAAAAAAAAAAAAAATGAAAATCATATCTGAAAGAAAGCCGGGTGTAGTGAGATGCTTAACCAATTTGACGTTGATTAGAATTCCTAGTACTTTGCCAAAAAGAGGTAGAAGACTAAGAGTACGATAATTCGAGGTTTCAAAATGATTATCGGAGTTTCAAAGACAAGAACTATAGATGAGGATTGCTAACAAGATGGACAAAAGAAGTAACAAAATATAAAGTTTATACAGAAAATCATAGATAGAAATGTGATTCAAAAAATTCTTTTCACTCAGATAATGAGGTACCAAAATATGGTGGCAATTTCAGTGCCCAGGATTCACTAAATGCTCATGGATGATGGATTTTGTTAAATTTAGTATTTCTGCAAATTCATGCGTTTTGTAATGCGGATTATTCTTAATTTATTTCTATCTTGATTTAGTCGTCATTTGTACTCGGTATTTGCTTAAGCGTTTATCATTAGTAAGGTTACAGTCACTAACTCTAAACTTAACAAACCCCTTCCGTGCAATTCTATCAGCTAAAGGATCTTCACCGTACACAGCACATCTTTTTTGTTGCTGGAAGATATTTTTGCTTTTACGGCAATAAAAGTATCAAGTGTCTAAAATACACCCTATGATCTTCCATTTTATAAGGATGCAAAATTGACATGAATTAAGTAATTTTAAATTTTCTTTCTCAAAAGGGAAAGTATTAAAGTATTAAAAAAACCTTCATAAATAAACAAATAGTCTATACTAGTACGATGTAGAATCCTTCTTTATGTATTCAGACATCTTAGCTAAATAGGATGTCTTAGAAATCCAGCTTATTTTTATGAATAACCATAAGGCCACAAATATATTATATTTCTAACCTCTATGATCACTTGGGTATGCAGAGCTGATTGAACAGAAACAGAGATTGGCAACTAAACTAAGTAGAGCCTTTAAATCCAAGTGAAAACAACTACTTGACTGCAACTTTATGATGGTGCATTAGGTTAGTTTTGTAAACAAGTGATCATTAGTGAACTTAAAGAAAAATCTCATTTGATATACCTTACCCATTTCACACTGTAACTTGCATTGTTTAGATCAAAACGACTTCTCATAGCACTTTCTTTTTTTAATGGTAAAGGTAAGATTAGCCGTTTTGCTACAAGAAAATTTACAAAACAATATTTCAGAAAAACAGGAATTGAAATCTCAAAGTTCAGTAGATTTTATCACTCTTTCTAGAATTGATGGGGTTTTCTTCCGAACGTTCTATATGAAGTGATATGGAATGTTAACATTTTGATTGTTATTATTTTTTCTTCAAGTTACATGTGTTATTTATTTTAGTTGTTGCTGCTGGTTTTAGTCCTCAAGTTTTTCGATTTCTGTTATTTGGTACAGTCCTTTGTTTACAATTTTGTAATGCCAGTTCAAGACGTTCAAAGAAGGATGATATTTTCAAAGCAATGGAAGTATCATTTTATGATGTGATAAATTGAGATTCAAGTGTTGATATTAGCATCACCATAAATATGGGACAGATTCTAGTAATCACTGAAATGGATAATACCCATTGCACTGAGAAAATACAAACAGCATTTCCAAACATTCATCTGAGTAAAGTCGCTTCTTAAAAGCGATCTTCCTGTAGAAATAATAATTTTAATTTTATTTTGGAAAGGAGCGCGTATCAGTGCATTGCACAAACTGATATCTGATATATGGAATAAAAGAATATGAAATAAAGGAATATGGAATAAGGAAACATGGAATAAAGAACTATGAAATAAAATAACTGTGCCGAAAGAAGTTGTGTAAATGAAGATTTTCCACTTGCAAGATGGATTGAACTTCTATCATCTGCTGAAAAGAAACGTGCCGGTATTCTTTATTCACTGTTGAACACCAGTATATCTCGAAATATTTTCCCGAAATCTCAAAATGAGTGACGGCGTGTAATCAATTTCTATTTTTTTCCTCTGATTAGGGTATTTGCAGTGATATACAATAATATGAATCTATTTTCAGAGTGTATGATCAAATTTGTTTGGCCTTGAAAAATATTGTGTCAACCGTGATTGTTTCAGATTTTTATCACGCCCAGACACTATTGTCAAGACTATCGATTAGTTGTCTGCGATGAAAGTTACTCCAAAGAAGCGTACGAAAATTGTAACGCTGCACGAACACACTGACAAGCCTTACAGGGAAGTTGCGGATATTGTTGCTTTCAGCCTTTCAACTGTCAATCGTGTCATCAAGGCGAAGAAAAAACTGAATCTATTAGTTTAAAACGTAAAAGAAAATATGGTCTGCAGAGAAAGACAGTGCCAAGAGACGAAGTATACGTGATCAGGGAAAGTGTGAAGACATTATTCGCTTTGTTTCAATTAATTTGCACAAGAGTGTATCTATTATATTTTGCACATGCGTGTGGTTTGTTTTTAATTCAGTCGACTGAACAGTATAGTAGGGTCATTTGAACACCGTCAGTGAGTAAAAGAGTCACCATGAGGCAATTTATTCCGTCAGAAATTGGGAAACGACATGCTATTCTATTTGGCATTCGCACTGGAATTTCCAATCCGAACATTTCAGAGTAATTGAGTGTCAATCTGAAGACAGTGGAGAAGATGCTGAAAAAGTTAGATAAGCCTAGAGGTGCTTACGAAGGCGTTTGGGGTGATCACAAGTGATGGCAATATTATGTCTCAGATTTAACAATGACGCCTGCATAAAGTGTTTTGAGAAGGTAATGCGGCATTGAGTTAAGAAGTTGGCTGCTGGAAAAAGGATTCTGCGATTTTATTTAATAAATTTAGTCTTTAGTATTCCACACATGCAGAAGGACCCAGTCATGGCTGTCAGACGTTTTCTGTGCCCACATCACCCAATTATATAACCAGCTAATTTCACAGACTCTAACACCCTTGGTTATTATGAGCGGCGGGTAGCTGAGCAAGAGACAAACAAAGCTCCTTATTACAGGCAAGAACATTTACCAACTTAAATAAGAAGCGTACACAAAAGAGATGCAGGATATTCCAAAGTCGTCTGGAGGTTTCCAATTGCGATTGTATTGAAGAAACTTACTCTTTAGTATTACAAGATTTTTTGTGCTATTTTGCTAAATATGTCCCTTAAAAATGTCAGTTTTATTTTTATATTTTGCGTACTTTAGACGACAATTTATCCATCGCACCTGTATATTACTATATTTTTATTCATACATTTTGTAATTGGTCTAGATTTGTTGGATGCTCAACCAGGATTCGTATTTCCCTTTTCATTACATCCTAACTGCACTTACAGAACTTTAGATATTACAGACTACTTTGATAAGGTGTGGCATAAAGAGTTACTGCTCATGCTTTATAACTTTAGAATCGCTGGAAGACTATTCTTAATTAGAAAGTTCTCCCTGAATGTAGCTGTTAAGGCTAGTCCTCTACGGTCCACACGATCAAAGCAGGCACCATCTAAGACTCGCTTTTCGGCCCAAGACTCTTTTTTCATTGCATAAATGATGTGCCAAAAAGTATACTACGATCATTTGTGAATATCTGTGCTTACGATACAACAGTACGTGGATGAGTGCACTTCTAAAGATGTAGATGACCAGAGCTTGGCATTTGATCTCTTATCTAACTAAGTTTTAACAGTTCAGTGGGGGAAAAACTGGCTGGTCACATTCAGTGCCTAGAAAATCAAACGTAGTGTTATTGCCAATCTAGAACTTTCAGTAACCGCGATAAATATATATATATACTGTTTTGTAGAAGGCCCAGTATCAAGAGCAGTTATTAAGGAATAACTTCAGTCCAAACCTGGAAATGGAACACCTGCATTAAATCCATTTTTAAAGATGCTGGAAAAGTAGTCCTTTCCCTGTACCGCTTCAGTAAATACCTGACTTCTGCTATTCTCTACCAATTACAATAGTCAGATCGAAGCTGAAAATGCTGTCATATATGAACAGGAGCTGGCATTTTTTTTGCTTTCTACTCTCGATAAAATCCAAAAGTATCTCCGCGTCTTTGAGGGTGACAAAATATTTTCCACCCTAAAAAACCCATTCTCACAGACGATTACTTGCAATCGTTCCGTTGCTCTATCGCTATTTCCATTGAAAGAGTTCAAATGAACTTCACTTCTTAGTTCTAAATCTTCCCGTCTAAGACCCGTACATTGAAGCGATCTACTCTCATTCTATTTGTATTCATTTTCTGAGATCTAAGTTCTCCTTTCCACGAATCGACAATCAATAGAATGCTTCCCCGATCACTACAATCTTTTTTCCAATTTGTTCCGGTCTACTGTTAACCGTTGTCTTTCATCCATATCCGCATAAGCTGTGCTTCTTACCCTATAACTCACGACTAAGCTTCGTACAGGATTAACTCCAGTGTAAATAAAATTCCCAAGGATGCTTGAAGGGACTGAGATCCGATGAGTCTGGAGTTAACTTTAACTGATGCGTTCCATTCATACCATGAACCTACCTATCGACTTTCTCTTGTTAAAAAGTGGCCACAAAAGGATAGGTTCACTGTAGTCACAAATCGTAGCAAACCACATTATTTATGTAGTCTGCGTTATTTAAACTAGCTACTATTGTTGTAAAGTGTCATAAAATATATATAGAAAATGTCATCCATATCATGACATAATCACCACCATCTCAACCAGACTGAACTAGTGATACGAGTCACGATGGATTTATAATTGCATACTATATACGTCATACTCTTGTCTTGCTACCCAGATGTGAAAGAAGCAATCCTGACTCATCAGACGAAGCAACATTTTTCCAATTTTATGTTGTTTAACTTTGCGATCATTAAAAAATTTCATCCTCCATTTTTTAATCTTATCTGACAAGAGTGGCAGTTGACTTTGTCTTCTGATGCTGTAGCTCATCTGCTTCAAGGTTCGACGTGTTGTGCATTCACAGATACTGTTCTATATATCTCCGTTATAAATAATTAATGATACACACACACACACACACACACACACACACACACATATATATATATATATATATAGTAAAAATAAAAATGTATTTATTCCTCACCGTTCAATGCAACTCTGAGCTTCATGTTTTATTATCACCAGCACTCAGTAAAATATATAATATATAATATGTAATATATATATAATATACATATATGATAGTGCGTAATGATATATATGTGTATGCGTTTGTGCGTATTTACGCTCTCACACCCTGATTGAGCACTCTGAAAGAATGGTAGACTTTGAAAAACAGTAAACACTCTAGCATCTACGCATCGTTCATTCAGCAATGAATTAGAACACTCTCAGCTATTGGGCGTGTATAATGATAATATACACGCTAAAATGTCCGCCTTCTTCTACCGAGCGCCCATAGCTCAGAGGTAGAATCGCCGACTGACGCCATTTTGGTTGGGTTTCAAATCTGGGTAAAAAACCATCGGATGTCTAACCGTACTGATGAGCTGTGATACAGCGAAACAGATTTATCTTCGGATGACTATATATATATATATATATATATATATTGTCTGATTAATTTTTTCTGTTTAATTTTTGTCTTTAATTTTGTCTGAATTTTTTAACAGGGGTAGCATTTAGCTATTGTAAATAATTTTTGCGTTTAAATCTCGTTTCGACTTATACGAAGTTAGAACTTATTTTTTTTAAATTTTATTATTATTATTATTATTATTATTATTATTATTATTATTATTATTATTGGAGTAGATAATACCCACCATTACCCCGTTTTACACTCAACCACTTTCTTTTGAACAGGAGTAGAGTTGGTTTCCTTGTTTCTTGATTAGGAAGGGGTTTCCGGTACACTTTCCTTCAGCTTCAGTCGTGGTTTCCGGCTTCCTCTTTTCCAATCTTTTCGCTTTTCTTTTTTTTTTTTCAGTTGGAGTAGACCGACTGAACTATCTCCCGGATCACACTCCACCCACGTCTATTGAACAGGTGTAGAGGCTCATCCCTTGTTCCCTGTTTAGGATGTGGTTTCTGGCTTCCTCTTTTCCAACCTTTTCACTTGTCTTTTTTGTTTGTTTGTTTTTTTTTCAATTGGAGTAGATAAACTGAACTATCGCCCGGTTCACACTCCACCCACGTGTATTGAACAGGTGTAGAGGCTCATCCCTTGTTCCCTGTTTAGGATGTGGTTTCCGGCTTTCTCTTTTCCAATCTATTCACTATTAAGTAGCCCCTTGCGCACCAGTGGCCTTACCGTCTTGCTCGGGGTGATATAATTAAATATATATATATATGTGTGTGTGTGCATACATATGTTTTTGTCAGTAATATTTTTCATGATGTTTAAAGAAGAAAATACTGAGTAAATAATCACTTAAGGGAATCTGCTCTCTCATATATTTTAAACTGCTACATGCAATAACGGTAAAATGCTTTTGCACTCATTGTCAACCTTGTTAGAAACCAGAAAGACCAATGTTACTTCCTGATAATTATCATAACTTCACTAGCTGATAATGCAAAAGTTATCCGCATATGCACTATTAACAACTGCCAATAATAATGTGATATATTGTTATCTCATTTTATTTGGAAGAAAAATTATTAATTTTTATAGAATACCGTTCGTTCCTTAAAAATTCAACATATATGCCTCTGGTGTATAATTTATCTTTTTTTTCCAAACGGAATACTTATATCTAACGTTTTCGACTAATACGCGATTTGTCAAATCGAAAATAAACATAAAACTAGTAATTACTTTAGAATTGTAAGCTGACAATTATTTAAGTAATATTAGGTGGTTTTCTGAAAGCATTCTACAATCTGTCTGCGTCTCTATTCCAGATTTTTCATACCTATCTCTTTGTGCACATATGCATTCGATCGCAAACTCTAATTCTACAAAGTAGATTAATGACCTTAATATTACTTAAGAAATGCACTCTTCCAAATTAGACATATAACTGTCGAGAGTGCTAAAAGCAACTCAAAATATGCTTTTAGTTTTAAGAATTCCCAGTTCGTTCTAAAGTGGCAGCTTTATTATGACCATGTATTCATTTATGTATTTATGTATGTATATTGTATCTATCTCAGATTCTATACATCAATCTATCAGTTTATCTCATACTATTCTTACTTCTGTCTATTCACGATGTTCTGTATATATGCATATTTCATAAACGCCCGTGTGTATATATTCGTAGATATTTTTATGCTTTTTTTTATAAATCTCCAATATAAAGATAATTTATATTTCAACAATTGAAAACAAATCCTCTTCATTATCTGTGTTATTCTATCGTATCATCTGTTTTTTGTTGCAGTTCGCCATTTGCGAAATTGCCACAGTAAGATTTTAATTTTAAAACTTTTGAAAACTAAAACTCCATCTTAATATATATTTCGAAAAACTGAATTATCAATGAAAATATAGATATGATAAGAATTTAAAAATTAAAGGAAGATCTTAGTCTTATGTTACGAATTGGCATGTTGTCAAAACCATCAAAATCTGAGAAATCACAAGAATTCTTTATACATGGTTGAGACAAAAATATAAACAGAAAATGTTACCCTTATGACTGCAGTATGTTGGATGGGAATGAGTTAAAAATAGTGATATCTTGGTGAAACGTTTTGGCTATTCTTGCTATTAAATACGCATTTCCTAATCGACAAGGAATCCTTTTTAAGGCAGATAACAAGACCGAACTCTTCAGCTTTTTCACTTGCTATCGATATTCAACGAAAGTCAAAACTGTGATCGCCTGTATATAGAAATTATAAATGAATTAGATCATTAAAGACCATGATAAAAATGTTATAACTTTTGGTTGAGTACATGCGAATAAAATCTGATAACAAGCTGTTACTGTATACATTCGCGGATAAGTCACACCAAAAGACAGGTCGCACACTTAGTTTAATGTTGTCAAAGTGGATATTTGCGGATGTTTCGCAGATAGGTCGTACTATAATCTATGAATAATTTCTTTAATATGAATATTTGTTAAATATTTTCATCCTTTTAAATTTATTTCAAAACCTGGCTGACATATATTAAACCTTTAGAAAAATATTTATTCACTTAAATATAATTATTAATCATCCGCTGTGCTGAAATCCAAAAATTATTTTTCATCATCACTGTCAAACATTTCTTACATTTGATTGTTGAGTTCATTTTGTTTCTCCCTTATGCTCAAGGCAAGAGTACTCGCCTGAACTACTCAACAATCGCTCAGATTCTATTCTGACGTCGAGTGGATAGGTCGCACCTGATTTTATTGAAATTTTTGTGAAGAAAAGTACGACCTATACCTGATCAAATACGGTATGCCAAAGCACACATCTCATGCGAATATATTATAATATAGATACTAAGTTCAGCTTTTAAGAATGGGTTCTAAATTAAACAGGTGACTAAATCCTGTTCCGCTTATTCATCATGAGAGTTCCAGAAGTTTATTTAAACAAAGATTAAGGGCAAAATCCTTAACCTTTCAGTTTAAATTAACCTTATTTTTGTCGATATATATAAACTATAATTAAAGCTTCATCGAAATAAGATACAAGGACCTTTCTGACGAACTGATCCAAAAAATAGTTTACCTGGTCAGAATTAAAACAACATTTTATCAACATTTTATCAAAGATTGAACGATGAGTCAAGAAAAAGGGGGATTCTATTTTCAATGTAACAACTGCTCTTATTTTATCTAGAGCAACAGAACCAAGTGTAAACGAGGAATATGTGAAATCCTGAATAATGCAGCAGTACGTGAAAACTGTGCATGTCAGCAAATTAATCAGGAAATGTGCTGACGAGGATGACAACAACGCAACGAATAGGAATGATATATTAAGCCACACTTAAATTCGATGGTACACGGAGTTTCGTATATATCATTAATTACATAACAGGATTAGTTACTGCGACACAGTTGAGCCAAAGGACATTACTTTACATTACCCACAGACACACAGACACACACACACACACACACACACACACACACACACACACACACACACACACACTTATATATATATGTATGTATATTACATTCCATATATATATTTGAATAAAGACTTCATACGACAAAACTTAAATATAATTTTGAAAAGGAGAAACTTTTTCAAAAATCCTGAGGATTCTTTCGGCCAGCACTTCATTATAGTGTGCCGGTGGCAAAACTAATTGAATATATATATATATATATATATATATATATATATATATATATATATATATAATTTTCACAGCAATGATCTAACATTGCCTGATGACGAGGTAATAAATCTCGAAACAGAAATGTCGCAGTGTAAACTGTCAATTTAAAATAAAAACAAATTTGATTATATATATATGTGTGTGTGTTTGTGTGTGTGTGTGTATATATGTATATATACATATATATGTGTGTGTGTTTGTGTATGTATGTATGTATGTATGTAGGTATACATATATATGTTTGTGTGTGTGACAGGATTATGACTTTTTGTAAAATAATTTTCTGTATAATAATTTGATGAACTTTTAAAAAAATAATGAACAGTTTAACTCTTTTTATTTTTAAAGTATCTGCTAGACATTTGTGGAACCTTCTAGAACTTGTTTTGTTTATTTGTAATTTTGTATAGTGCCTATGTCTATAAATTGTTAACTGCGTTAAAATACGTAAATTACAACACTAGCAAATTGAAAAATAAACCTCCGGAAATATTTTGATTTTTACCCTTATTTGACTAAATCGAATTTTCGTTTGGATGGGGTAACATTTTCAAGAACTAAAACGAATTAATGCTCTTTTTTTATTTTTAAACAAAAAATAAATCCTATGAGACAGGAACATAGAGTTATAAAATGTCATAACACACACACACACACACACACACACACACACACACATATATATATATATATCTATATATATATATGTGTGTGTGTGTGTGTGTGTGTGTGTGTGTGTGGTCTCCAAAATAATTTCTAAGCTTGACCCCCATAAGGCGAGCGGTGGCGACGGAATACCCGTCATTGTCTTAAAGAAATGTGCTCCTGAACTCTCCTCTGTTCTCTCTAAACTCTATAAGCCTTTCTGCTTCCTGTCTGCTGGAAATCCTCCTCCGTGGTTCCTATATATAAAATTATTGGAGAACCCTCTGACTCCCCTAATTATCGCCCTATCACCCTTTTACCGATCTTTGGCAAAGTGTTCGAAGCTATCATCAACGCAGAGGTGCTACAACATCTCACAGCCCATAGACTCTTCTCTTACAAACAGTATGGCTTCCGGTTCACCAAGTCCACTGCTGATATGCTCATGATCATCACTGAGTATATACACTAGGCCCTCGACAAAAACGGCGAAACCCGAACTGTGACCCTTGACATCTCCAAAGCATTTGACAGAGTCTGACATGCTGGCCTTCTATGCAAGCTGCAGGGCTATGGTATAACTGGATAATTGTTTAACCTAATCCAGTTCTTCCTTTCAAACCGTACAATGAGGGTGGTATTGAACGGACAAGCCTCCCAATATTATCACATGAATGCGGGTGTCCCTCAAGGCTCTATTCTCGGTCCTACGCTTTTCATTATCTATATTAACGATCTATATGCTGACGACACTACGTTTTAATAAAAAAATCTACCGAGGCTGAAAAAGCAAACCTCGCTGCCGAGCTTGAAAAGGACCTTCAATCCGTGGTGGACTGGGGTAAGAAATGGCTCGTAAATTTTAATGTTTCCAAAACGAAGTTGCTATCTGATAACCACCACAGACAATCGTTCCTCCCGCCCATTAACATGGATCAGGCTTCTCTCCCCGAAAGCGAATCACTGCGCCTCCTTGAGTTAACTCTCACACCAGACCCCAAGTGGAATAACTATATAGATTCCATAGCTAAATCGGCTGCTAAGAAAGTCGATTCTCTGTGTAGGTCCAGGAAGTTTTTCCTGTCCCAAACAATCCTACACATATACAAGTCTACCATCCGCCCGTGCATTGGGTATTGCTGCTATATCTGGTCCGATGCTTCTGCTATCCACTTAGGTATCCTCGACCAAATCCAACGGAGAATCTGTAATATGATCGATCCCGACACAGTGTGGCTTCCCTGTGTCTCTTCTACAAATACTTTCACGGCTTCTACAATAAATTGTAAACGCAAATTCTAGTCCAGCAGCTTCTTTTCTCGAACATTCCGTCTGTGGAATTCTCTTCCGCATAACTTGCTTTCCTGACAGTTACAATCTCCAAGAATTTAAATGTAAAGTCAATAGTCATCTCCTGTCTCACTAACTTAAATCCTCTCTCTCATGCTTTTCTACATCCACCCCACTCTCATCAGTACTCTCTTCCCTCTCCTACTCTCTTCCTGACACCCACTGCAACCTCTCACTCCTCATAACATTCCTCCTCATCCACCTCACTCTCATCAGTAATCTCTTCCCTCTCCCACTCTCTTCCTGACACTCCTGCAACCTCTCACTCTTGAGAACATTCCTCATATGTAACCCCCTGCACAACAGTGGCAGTAAAATGCCTTGCTTATGGCGGCACGATTTATATATATATGTTGTGTGCGCGTGTTTGTGTGTGTGTGTGTGTTTTAGAACAAAAAGTTCAACGAAAACGGCTATCTGTGTAGTCCAAACGGATCCTAGGCGATCACCAGTATCGGTATAGATGATCGAACAGGTTCGGAAAACATTTTTAACCTTTGCCATCGGAAGTCCATAACAAGAGCCAGTCTAAAGAACCAGATTACCCCAACGACAGTTTTGCGTGTCACAAGGAAACGATTGCGAATAACTCTAAGCTTGTGCATAAAAACAAGTGAAAACGTTCATAAAATTCACATATCTTGAATTTCTTGTTCAAATTTTGATAAATAAATCTTATTTTGGTCTGTAGTAATCTTCTTTAGTTTCATCTATTTAAACTATGTAGTTACTCAGATATTTGCATCTTAAATTATATATATATATTAGTCATCCACATACAAGTCTGTTTCGCTCTATCACAGTTCATCAGTGTGACTAGACTTCCACTTGCTTCCATCTGGGATCGAAACTCGACCGATTTAGTACCAGTCGGAGTACCTACTGCCTAAGTCATCAGCGCATGGAATGAAAGAGAAGGGGAAATTTTAGCGTGTTATATATATGCGGTATATACACACGCCAGTCACCGAGAAAATCCATTTCGTTCATTAATTAATTATTTAGTTTTTGGTCATAATTAAATTAGACCAGTACATAGTCAGTCAGTTAAGTGCCAAACATGATACAGGCTTGAGCAATCATATCTCGAAAAAGACATGAAAGACTGGGCAAATAATTATCCCGCAGTAGGTTGCCATTACATTCTGTGGTAGACTGGTTGCCAGCCAAGATTATAGAACCCAATCTGTCCTGTTATTTAACCCATAACTAGAGGGAAGAGACGGACTAATACCTTTCTTAAGGGTAGTTGCGCGTAAGTGAGTGCAAAGAATTCAACTGGAATTCGAACTCGGCTATCCGATTTAACGTTCCGAGTACATCGTTGTATTAAAAATGTTTAATACAATTATATTTTAGAACTTTTGAATATTTTTCATTTGTAAATGAATTATTCTATTCTATATTCTGAATATACTATTCAGTGTTCTACCTTCCGATGTCTTTAGAGGTTACTGTTACGTGAACATTCTTAAAAAAACGGTAAAATCAGTTATTGTAAATTGCCTGAAGACACGGAAAGGTAGAATCCTGGGTTGCGTAATAACTCATTAACAAATTATATGTATATGTATGTGGATGATTTATATATATATTTAAACAGAAGTCGTTCTTTTTTCAAACATCTATCGTTAAATCAAATTAGTCTTTTATTTGATAACCTTTTTCTAATGTGCTAATGTCGACGTTGTGTGTAGGTAAATTAGCCAAACTTATTTTAACTGAATATTTTTATATATGTATGTATGTATGTAATGTATATGACAATTCAGATCTAAATAAAAATAAACCAGTGAAAAAGACAGCATGATTAAATACAAATGAAAAAAATTAGCATTAAAAAATCATCAACAATAACAATATTTACGAACTTTCGTTTAATAGGCATTAAATTACAGCACATCTGCAATTGTTTACGTTGATTTCACAGTTAGCTTGAAGAATATTTTTGAGCGTCTTTTAAATTTAAAAATATTAAATACTTAATGCTATTTTTTCTGTTTATAAATTCGTGTTGCGAAATAAAACCAGTACATTTGTCTTAATGTCCATCAGAGCAGAATAGTTTTCATTTGTCTTCATATATATATATATATATATATATATATATATATATATATGGGTGTATATTTCTAAAGAAGCAAAATATTTTTGTATTTATTAATCTTACTTTTTTTTTTACATAAAAAATATTTTTAGTGGTACTCATATTTTAAAATGATACGAATTTTTTCATTTTTATAACTATAAAAATGTTACGCCTATCGAGAAAACAAGAAAGAAAATACCGAATATCATATTTTCTTTGTTTTCTCATGTACGCAGTTCAACGGATGTACCACCTCCTGCTGAAGAACACAGAGTATTTGTTTTCTGGAGTCGGCAGGCCGAAAGATGTACCACATCTTTCTTGAGAGGACATTTTTTTATGTTTTCCTCAAGTACACAGACTGACAGATGTACCACGTCCTACTGAAGAATAGATTTTCTTTGTTTCTCAAATAAATAGACTGATTGACGTACCAAATATTGCCAGAGCATATTTTCTTTATTTTCTTTAGTATGCGATCCGGCAAACGTACCACATTCTTCCGGAGAGTGGATATTTTTTTGTTTTCTCCAGTACGCAGGCCCCACAACGGTCTATCTACTGGCGGTGAGTGTATTTTCTTTGGTTCATCGATTACGTAGACCGTCAAACGTACCACATCCTGTTGGAGAGCACATTTTCTTAATTTTCTAGAGTACGAGGATCGACAAACCTACCACACACTGCCGGAGGTCAGTTATCCAATGTTTTTTTCATAGTACAAGAGTCGACAATCGTACCACATCGTGCATCAGAGTACATTTTCCTTGTTTTGTCCAGTATGCAGGTCGACAGATGTACTACATCCTGCCAAAGAGCACATTTTGTTTGTTTTCCCAAGTACGCAGACCGATCGACATACCACCTCATGCCGGAGATCGCATTTTCTTGAGGACATAGGGTGACAAAATCACCAAATCTTGCCGAAGAGCAAATTTTGTTTGTTTTATTTGCATTTTCAGGTACGAAGGCCCTCTAACTTACCAAATTCTGTCGCAGATTACATTTTCTTTGTTTTTTACAGTTCGCAGACCGACAGACGTACCACACCCTGCCGGAGAGTGCATTTTCTTTGTTTTTTTTACAGTACGTAGGTTGACTGATATATCACATCGGAGAGCACATTTTTCCCTTTTTTCTCCAGTACACAGACAGTCAACATCCTGCCGGATAGCACATTTTTCTCGTTTTATCTAGTATGTATGTCGGCAGATGTACGACATCCGGCCGGAAAGTACATTTGCTTTGTTTTCTTAGGTCGACGGATATACCATCCTACCAAAAAGCATATTTTTCCCCCAAGTACGGTGACCGACAGACGTACCACACCCTCTGTGTATGCGTGTGTGCTTGCGTACGAGTGTACGTGTGTGTGTGTGTGTGTGTGTGTGTGTGTGTGTGTGATAATAGTTGAATTTACCGTCTCCATACAATAACTTTTCGGTATCCATTAACCTAAACGTTTGCGTTTCTCTCGTTTGAAATTCATAAAATCTTAATCTACTCAAATGCACTGTCATTGTTCTTTGTAGTATTGATGGGATTTTCCTTTGTAATCTTTTCTTTAAGTGAACACATACATCTTGATTATACAATTATATTTCCTTTTTGTTATATGTTCTCCCCAATTTAATTGCTACCGTTATTGGATCTGTTGGATAAGATGAAGTATTTCCTTCTTTAATATCTGAAGGATTCAATCGCATGAAATCGTTTTTAATAACTGATATGAGAAAACAGCTGCATTCAGATGATAGTTTATAAATTTTTGAATGAGTTAGATAATATGCATGATAGGCTATTGAAGAACACGACTCGGAATCTGAGGTTAACATTTTATTTTGTAGCATCTTCCTTTGTTAGACAAAAATACCCATAGCGTATCCTAGTGAATTTCTTATATGCTATGTTAAATTTGTTATAAATGATCCACACACACACGTATTTGAGATGTTTAGAATTTATTAATTCCATATTTTGAATTTTCAAAATGAATTCTGTGTATGAGCCATCACTTCTCTGATTTTAATTTCAGACCCTACTTTCTGTTTTTGAAAGCGCTACTTCTTAGAACACTTGATAAAGAATGTTGATTTTTCTGTTGAAGATCATTTTTTACCAACTATGAATATCTACGTCACCAGCCTAGACAACTCCTTATAATCAGAAAAGTTTCTAAATGGAAAATAGGTGCATTTTTTAGTAAATTCGCTTAGCAATACGGAATGTTTTTATGTAGTACGAAAGGTTTAAAGGATTTAGAGTAGTTTCTACACATCTGTATCAAAGCATTGTTGAGGAATATATTAAACAAACTGGAGCTCTCGTTTCTTTCTTATACATTTGATGAGGTTTGAAATGATTCAATTGTTGGTCTTTCCCGGACATATTGTGTGTGTCGATTTATTTTCTGTATTATATCCAAGTATTCAATACAAACTTGGAAAACGGTTTCTGATTAATGAGAAAATGTGGTCTCTATTGGTGTAGTCAAATACTGCTGTAAGAAATTAATATAACAAATATACACTTTTATATTAATGCAATTTCATGATTGTTTCATAACGTGTATGCCATCACTGCATCATTTTTCACAAAGAAAGTCAAATTGGGTCGTTGGAAATTTAATTGAATGGTAAGGGTCTAATTAGGAAAGTATTAATTACCACTATCACCATAGTCAACACAATCGAGATAAATTAATCCGTAAATTTCTCTCTCTCTCTCTCTCTCTCTCTATATATATATATATATATATATATATATATATATATATATGTTCGGAGTGTTGTCCTCATCTTCATTGTCATATTCACAACGCTTCGACAGTTGTACTCTCCGGCCTTCTTCATATGACTGGAATAAGGTTAGAGCGTACAACTATAAGATGAGGACAACACTCCGAATAATATAAATAATGTAAATATTTTATCTCATTAATATAGACACACCTCTACGCACACGCACATATTTATATATATATATACCCAACAAGCGCACGCACACACACACACACACACACACACACACACACACACACATATATATATATATATATATATATATATATATATATATATATACAAACGTAGCTGAATGCATTTCATTATATAGTAAATACATTTTTGAATATATTTGAATATTTTTACCGAAATATTAATAATTATAAGTATATGTTCATATTGATGACAAATATATCTGCATATTGTTTCAATATATTTCCTAATTATTTATGTGATTTTAATTTTCGAATAGTACATATCTACAATTTATACAGATATGTACGTTCTTTCTTGTCCACAAAAAGATAAAAACACCTATATATATGTGGTTGTAAGAGAAAAATCTATATGCGTGACATGCAACCATGTACTTAATTGAGCATACGCTTATGCACGCGCACGTTTTTGTATATTCATGAGTTTTGTATGCGTGCGTGCAAGTGTTATATGATGTGACTGCCCTTGTGAACGTAACTGAGAATGACTAAGTGAAAGAGGTAAGGGTAAGAGAATCCTGTGAATGTTGGATATAAGCGTAGAAAAAAGTGCTGTCAAGAAGAATGGTGGGTGTTAACGCTTTGACATCAACACACAATGACAAGGCTGTTGAGTCATGTGACAGAAATTATTCTCACAAGTTAAAGTTTAATTGAATGTGAGAGAAAGAAAATAATCTTTGGCAAAAAAGGCAAAAAGTTGGCACCTTCTTTAGTCAATGATTAGTAGGCATCCAACAAAGTTTCTTAATTGAATAATCTATCTTAGTTTGTTCGTATCTATCTATCTATCTATCTATCTATCTATCTATCTATCTATCTATCTATCTATCTATCTTAGTATATTCGTATCTATCTTAGTATATTCATATCTATCTATCTATCTATCTATCTATCTATCTATCTATATATATATATATATATATATATACATATACATATATATATATATCATTCTCTTCGTATCCATCAATTTCTTACGTTAAACTAGATATCAGCCTATTTATAACTGTTATTCTACATTTCTTTATGAGCAAAAAGACAATACGAACAGTAGTAGCAGTTAACACTAATTGTTACGCCCAATCTAAGTAATGTATGCGCAAGTGTTGTAATGGATAGCAGCTTAGTTTTAGAACCCGGAGAGGCGATTTCGAACTTCCGTCACGTTAGTTATATTCACTTATAAGAAAATATGTTTATGAAATATATAAATCCATCTTTCTTCTCCAGCTATGGGTTAAATACTTGAACTTTTATCCAAAAACTAATTTCTGTTCTAAAAATAATCGTTAATACAATATTCACTCGCCAAAAAAATGCATGTATACAATCCAAAATTTTTTGGCTCTAAATAACCAACAAAAAGTTGATAAGCCGTAAAACATAAAACAACTCAACAAATAAACCAGTCTAAGAAATAGAGATATTTAAAAATTATTACACCCCTTTAAAATTTTTGGTAATGGTGACAGAATATGTGTTCAATTTTATAACTTTTAAAGAAGTACAATATAACGAAAGAAATTGTACGGCTCTCTGAATGTTATTAACAATCCTGATTTTACTCTAAATAGCAATGACTGTACGGTAATTTTAGTTGTAGTAATAGTAGTAGTAACTACGAGATTTATGTCATTATTTTCAAGGGATAGCAGAAACTGCACAGTAGTAGCAGTGGTGGCGAGGCGATGAAATTTGCTAGATCAAGGTCATTTTTCAAGAAATAGCAGAGACTGTACACTACTGCTGCTACTTTTAGCAGTGATGATTATGCAAGATCTATGTCAATATTTTTAAGAAACGAGATAATAGAGACACTTTTGAAATTATTATTTTAAATGCTTTGAAATAATCTTCAGTTATTCTTTTTGTGTACCATTACATAAATTATTTTGTTTTTATGAAATAACCAAATCTTAGCAAATACCTTAACGGTTGCTTTAGGTTGAGAATTTTCTTAAAGCAGTCTTTTGTAGTATTTAAGCATACAGATTACATGAAAACTGCCTAAAGATGTTTTATTAATCCATTATTTGTATGTTTCATTTTAACAAAAGCTGTTTCTGTTTAGTCACCGATTCAATGGATTTAAATCTATCGATTCAAATCCATTGGATCTCGATCTCTAAATCTCATTATTTTTTTTATTTGCTTCTTTGTTTTAGAAAATGTTTCTTTTTCCATAATTGCAATATTGATGAAAAATTACATGTTTTTTATGTGAAATACATAAATACTAATTCTTTTGTGATAGCATTATTTAAATTTAATCTTCTACAGGATCATTGCATTGCCCATGTTACTAAGTTGTATAACTAATGTTCAAACCTGTAGTAAAATACCGAATGATTCAATCCTTTGCCAACTAATTAGTGCTAATAACCTGCCTTCTTATTGTTTCCAAATAAATATTCAGTCAACCCAAGCACTGGATATATAAAGTGGAATACAGTTTATCCGAAAAAGGTTGACCACCAATATTCTATTCAAATAATCGATTTCTCGTATAATCTCGCAAATATCATAATGAACAGATAGACAATGAAGATTAAGGGCTTTGCTTTCGTTCAATCAATAAAAATACAGAATGTTGCTTAAAATTAGTTGTAGTTTATTTTTACAAATAAAATCATTATCTGACTTTAATGCAAATATGGAGCTGAATATTTAAATAATCACAACGCAATTATAAGAAATTAACTGCTCGCTTAGACATTGCTCTACATTTGTTGAATGGTTTATGTAAATAAAGTTTATTAAGTAATGGATCACTGATTTGTGTAATCATTTGACAAAGATACATCAATTTAACAGCTTTGACTTCATGTTGTGATTCACAATACCCCGTGAAAAGTTGTAAACTGCTGATACATTGTTAATGAGAACTGCAGGAGATATGAGTATAACGTTTCTTATCAACTTGGGCGTGGGTAAATTTCTTCTGTTCTTTCGTGATGATGATAATAATCTGGTCATCGTATCTTTGTTTCGACTGTCATAGTTTACAGAGGATTCTAATCCTAATTGTCCACAGTTTTCAATCCTTTCAGTGGCCTCTTCACTGTCATGGCTGCTAAACCATTGCACCATCTTCCCATCACTATTGAAAGCTGTATGGCAATTCAAGAATCGCCAGCGATAAATTCTTTCACTGAGAATGATCTGATATTTTAAAGTTTACTTTATCGGCTTACTGTCAAAGACGATGTCAAGCATCATAAGTAATTTCTGCTTTTATATATATATATATATATATATATATATATATATATATATATATATATATATATATGTATATATACTGTAATGGTTGTTACAATCGTTTATAAATTCATAGTATCACTACTCAAAAATGTTGGGGTTTCGAAGCTAGCCCTTTTTTGTGGACTGCTTCATCTTCAGGTGTGTTTTTTTTAAATATATATATATAATCTTTTCATCCATTTTTGAAAAATATATATATATAATCTTTTCATCCCAAGCAAGGCATTACTGCCACTGATGCACTGTGGATTACATAAGAGGAAAGTGAAGAGAAGGAGGAACAGGTCACAGAGGGTATCAGGGAATGGGTAAGAGAAGGATGGAAACACTGGTGTAAAGAGAGCTGCATGAGAGTAGAGTGGAAAGGGAGAAGAACAAGATACAATGTGGGGTCAGTGAAAGATGGTTATCAAGAAGATAAGAGATGGCAATTGACACTGCATTTAAATTCTTGGATATTGTAACTAATTAGGGAAGCAATTATACGGAAGGGAATACCACAAGCAAGAATTCCGAGAAAAGAAGCTACTAGATTAGAAGATTTAGGTAATCATTTGTAATGATGAATGTATAATATTAACTACTAATACGTGGTAATGAAAAATAAATTTGGAGTACAGGGGGGATAGGGGGATGTAGAAGGCCATGGTTACTTACGTCCTGAATGAACAAGACACATAAAAGAAGAAGAAAAAGAAGAAGAAGTGCGTTGTGATGCAGTGGATATCGGCTCGGGACGAGAAATCCGAGAGACGAGTTCCAATTACAGTTGAATCGGTTGCATTTACTCATGAGCAAATATCATTGGGAAATATATTAACCCGTCCCTTTTTCTTCGGTTATTTGTTAAATACCAGTACAGATTAGATTATGTAGCCTGGTTGGCAACCAGCGTATCGCAGAAAGTAATAGAAACTTACTGTGAGGAAATATTCTTTCGAGATATGATCGCCTAATTGTGTATCACGCATGGATCTTTACTGATTCAGTGGAAATGTAACTGCAAACTAATAAAAAAGAAAGTTGCTCTCCTACATGGTAATGCAAGACCATATACAATAAGAATAACCCTGGAAAAACACCATAGAAGACTGTTAGTCTTTTCTACCAGTATCGCCATATTTATCTGATCTTACATCAGCCGATTATTTACCTTTTTGACCGTTGCAAAACGATTTTATGGAGAAACTTTTCTAATGAAAATTAGATTGAAGAGTTTGTCAAAAAATTCTCCACGTCAAAACTTTCGGAATTGTGCTAAAACATTATGGAAAAGCCACTTGATAAGTGACTACAAGTTATTTTAATTAATGGTGAATATTTAATTAAATAAAATGTAATTATGCTTTAATTTTAAAGAATAAAGTTCACAAATGAAAACGAGATTTACTTATGACTCAAACTAAATTATTTCATCTGAATACTCTAATGATGTTGTTATCCACAGTTTTCTCTCTTAAAAAACGTAAAGTTGTCTATTGACCTGATGTTCTCTGATTAACTGATGTCATGCTCTGATCTTTTACATCAGCATAAATTTGTTCATTGAAACTGATAAGTTTCACTAGAGAAATCGGACGCAAAGCGTGAATTTTTTGTAAGGTTGTGAAAAATGCAAAATTTCTGCTTCGTCAAGTTGTTAAATTTTGTTTATTCTTGTCTATCTTTTTATCACAATTCAAACATTGTAAAATCTCTTTTTAATGTTTAATTTCAACAATATCAGCGTCCTTTTTACAAATATAGGAACAATAATAAGTTCTATCATCTGCAACAAATGTCTACTCATGATAAAATCGTAGCGTGAATGAAGTTACCGCAACAGATTTTGCCATACATTTAAACATTTCATTTGATTTTTTTTTCTTCATGTAGTAAAATTATTTTACCATTAACTAATGTGTCCGAATATCAACAACTCGGTCGATTTTTTTCTCTTTGCGTACACGGAGACAGATATAAACTTCATCTCTTGCAATAGAAAAGTACATGGAATCAAAAATATAGCGTCAATGAAAACAGTAATGCAGATTTGTCAGACATTTAAAGATTTTGTTTGAATTTTTTGTTGTGTTAGAAGTATTTAAACATTGCAAGCGAGTGTTGTCAATCCGACCAACTGATTTCCGTTTCCATATTAAACTGATCAAATGGGAAACAATAAGCCGATAAAATCTCTCACTTGCAGCAAAAAGTAATCTTGACAAAATCATAAAATTATTAAATTAAAATCATGAAATGAAATATGTTCTTTTACTAGATCGAAATATTTTCTAAGTTTTTATTTTTCACATTAATGAAGCTGTGATCTGAGAGAACAATTACATCCACTGTCTGATAGAATGATTTTCCTTTGTTTATGATGGCCGGTAAACATTCTAAAACCAAGAAAACCATAGAGAAAGTAACGGGTAAACATTCCACTACCTTTTACAATAATTCATTGCGCTTAACGTGTAAAAAAAGAAAATTCACCCAGAAAACATTCACCAGAACCATAGTGAATGTTTCTTCAACAGTTGCACTCTTTTAACGACCACATCTCCCACGGTCAACAACTAATCCAGTTTCTTGGAAGCGTTTCATCAAAAGACAGACAGGGATATGGTTCAATGGTTTTCCTCACTCAGAATGATTGCGGTTGAATTCTTGAGCTACAGAGCGGTATGTTGCCCCATCTCTTCCAAGCATAAAAACCAATTTAACTCCTTCTTATACTGTTAGTTTCTCACCCATATCAGATCAAATCTGAAATATAAAAAATGAAGATTAGTATATTAATTGGAGTAGATAGACTAAACTATCGCTCGGTTCACATTCCACCCACATCTATTGAACAGGTGAAGAGGCTCATCCCTTGTTTCTTGTTTAGGATGCGGTTTCCGGTTTTCTCTTTTCTAATCTTCTCACTCTTATGTAGCCCCCTGCACATCAGTGGCGTTACAGCCTTGCTTGGGGTGATATGATTAAAAAAAATGTTGCGCGACCTCTGGGACACTGTGTGTGTGTGTGTGTGTGTGTGTGTGTGTGTGTGTGTGTGTGTGTGTGTGTGTGTGTGTGTGTGTGAATTAATATATATTATGAGAGTACACACTTGTATAATAATATTATTCAGGTGTTAATAAAATAATGTTCAACGAACCATGAACAGAACTATTATATATATATATATATATATATATATATATATATATTACTATCGTCCTACGTCCATCAATGTAGAACAATATGTATATATATACACAAGTATATATATATAAGACGACTTCATGTGTAGTGAAACCCGTGAACTTTTTGACGTGATTTTTAACCCTCCAAACAATTTGCTTCTGTACAGTGCAACCGATCACTGAAAATGCATGATTTTTAGCGTCTTCAAAAACAAAATTACCTGTGTATAGTGCAACCGTCTTTTACTTGTGTTTTTTTTTTTTTTTTTTTTAATCATATCACCCCAAGCAAGGCGGTAACGCCACTGATGCGCAGGAGGCTACGAAAGGGTAAAAAGAATGGAAAAGAGAAAGCCGGAAACCACATCCTAAACAGGAAACAAGGGATGAGCCTCTTCACCTGTTCAATAGATGTGGGTGGAGTGTGAACCGGGCGATAGTTTAGTCTATCTACTCCAATTGAAAAAAAAAATAATAAAAAAGGAAAAGAGTGAAAAGATTGGAAAAGAGAAAACCGGAAACCGCATCCTAAACAGGAAACAAGGGATGAGCCTCTTCACCCCTTCAATAGATGTGGGTGGAGTGTGAACCGGGCGATAGTTTAGTCTATCTACTCCAATAACCTACTCATTCTAGCTGAAAGTTAAACAACGTATAGACTAATAAGAAAAATGAAAAGTTCCATTATTTTATACAATATTCAGTTAATACATCATTAATGTGAAATATTAGGATGAAAAAATATTAATCTACAGAATACAAAACCTATAAATCAATAAAAATCAATCAACTCATGATCAGGTCCGCTGTTAAACAAAATAAAATAAAATAAAAATTCAAGGTCATTTTTAGAGACTTTTTACTTGAAAGGTCTCTGAAGATGACCTATGCAAAATTCAGCATGTACATGTAATCATTTGAACTTTTCTGTTGGGTTTTTATCTAACCAACAATTTGCCAATAAAAAATAAGTTATAGGCCATCCAAAACATTATATCTCATTGCCAATCATAATTTGGTATGATTACAAATTCTGCTATCAAAACCAAAATATACAAAAAGTTAACATTTATGGCCACTTTTAAAACTGTAAAATAGACTTAATAGCCGTAAAATTGTTCACTCACATAACCACTGTTGAATTATATTATAAAGACTTTCTTTTTGTAAGTGTGGTTTTTAACTATTTTCTTTTAAAATATATTTTTGTAGAAAATTGCAGAGTTGTTAAATGTTAGCTATGAATATCAAACTACTCATTAACAATCCATTCAGATAAAAAAATATACTAACTCAAAAAAGAACCCTTTTTGTTTCATTTCATACTGGACATAAAGTGGAATATTCTACATTTAAAAAAAAAAAAACAGTTTTGTCTTGCAGAAGGCATCCATATTTGATTAAACCAAGTGGTTAAACATTCTCTCGAGATCCTAATTTTAAGAGAAACTGGTGATAAAATCTCATACTATACGCGAATATATACAGTATTTATTAAATAGTAAACCATACCAGATGTACTATATCAATTCAGTGTCAAAAAAGCATTTCACATAAAAATATGATTTGAATGTTTTTGTTAACATTGGTTTCATGGTAATCATTAACCGTCACTCGATGCTTCATAAACTTTATTACATCGTTTCGAGTTTCGGAGGAAAATGTCAAGAGAATAACTTCCACTTCCTCATCTGTTTTAAGAATGAGTCTAAGATATTGTCAATTCTTGAATAGGCTGTAGTCAGATGGAGAGAACTCGAAATATTTAAGGATAGTCAAATATCTTCAATCTTTCAGATGTGATCTTTGATGCATAAAGTTATGCATTATAATGAAGGAATCAATCGCTTTTGTAATCGGTTTAAATTGAGCTCTTTTTTTCAAAGCAGTATTTAAACGCTGTAAATGCTGATGATAGATCATTTCAGGACAAAAAGACCTTCTCAGCAACAGGATGTATAAAAGAAAACGATAAAACACTCATACTAGAAAAGGAAAAATACTTCAGGGATAGGATAAATATATATGAATATATATTCCACGGCAAAAGAGAGCAACCGGCAATACACAGAAATACGGATAGATCAGACATATTGAAAACCAAAATGGAAGCGTCAATGGCAAAATTAAACAGAAACAATGTAGCAAAACCTGACGTTATTGTAATAGAAATGCTGACGTCCTTAGACGGATTTAGCGTAGACAAAATCATAGAAATAATAAACGAAATCTACAACGGTGTTGATATACTGGAGGACCTAAGCAAATCAATTCTTATATCACTACCTAAGAAGCCAGGTGCAAATGAATGTGAACTCCACCAAACAGCTTAGTGAGCTACATAACAAAACTCAACATACAGATTCTGATGAACAGAACCTGCGGCAAAATCGTCCCAGAGATAAGACAAAACCAGTGTGGCTTCATTAAAGATACCGGAACAAGAAATGCGATATTCATGTTAAGAATCTATCTGAAAGAGAAATACAAATGCAGAAAGACCTTCAACTGTTTTGTATAGACTACGCAATGACATTTGACAAAGTAGGCTACAAAGACTTGTTCGACATACTCATTAACCTCGGAAGTTTCGGAAAAGATATTAGGACAATGAAGAACCTATATAGGCAGCAAACAGCTTGCGTACGGATAGAAAATGAATTCAGCAGGTATACAAAAATAGAAAAGGTAGCAAGAAAAGTATGTTTTCTCACCGGATTTATTCAACTTATACTGTGAAATAATCCTGAAAGAAATAAGATCTTCGCCAGGATTCGTCATTGGCAGCCACAATCTCAACAGTATAAAATACGCGGATGACATGGTGCTGATAGCAGACACGGAACCTCCTACAGAAGGTAGAAAAAGAAAACGTTAAAAAAAAAAGACTGAGCAAAACTTCAAGAAAACTGAATGTATGGTCTTCAGCAAAAAGAAGACCCCCCCCCAAATGCCAACAACAGGTTGGAGAAACCAAAATAAAACAAGTAAAGAAATTTAAATACCTGGGAAGTGTTCTTACATAGAATGAATGTGTAGCATTGAGACCAGAAGACGCATTGGCATAACCAAGATTGCATTTCAAAATCTAACTAGAAAACTGAGAGAGGAGAAAATCTTATTTGAAACAAAGAAAAGAGTCTTGGACTTCTATGTGATATCTGTTCTTTTGTATGACAGAAAATGATGGACAATCTTCTCAGGGATAAAGGAGAGGCTTGAGGCAGCAGAAATGTGGTTCGACAAAAGAGGTTCTGCGGATACCATGGACTAAGCACATTTCAACGATGAGGTATTGTAGAGAAGGCAGACGAAAAGAAAACTCATACCGAACATCAGGAAGAGACAATTGAGCTTCCTGGGATACATAATAAAGAAAGAGGGTCTGAAGAATCTAATACTCACAGGATGGATAGAGGGAAAGAGAGACAGGGGAAAGTAGCTCGAGATATATTTGATATGTTTGAACAAATGGTTGGCAGAGCGGGGTTTGGGAGAGATACCATAGAAAATATTGAGGGCTACAAGAGACAGGTCCAAATGGAACTCCATGATCCCCTAGATTCTGAAGGAACACAGCAAAGATGATGAAGAAGTGAACTGGGACAAACTCAAAATTGACCATGTCAACCAAAATTTTGCTTTTCCATTTTCAGTGTCCTTTAATCTGTTACCTTTTATGAAGTCATTATTTTTCTGTGCAATATTCACTTTTCCTTCACTATTCAGTTAAAAATAACGAGCCACGTTTAGAAAAGTGAAAATATCCGTTCTTGCTTTAACGTTGGTTTCTCATAAACTAAGTGGAAACCATTTAAGCATCTTTCCAAGTTATATAATTACTTTAATTCAGTTTTTGATCTTTCAGCTGTAACAGCACGGTTTCTGTTGGGTTCAGGCTCAAGTTGGTCACCGTTAAACTCAACAGGAAAATCTGATCAATTCTTTAACTAATGGTTTACACCTTTCAAACCATTTTCAATTAATTTCGTTAAGAAATCTCTTTTATAAATAAAATGCATAATTTGGGTTACTTCTAGAGTATTATTGCATTTTCTAAACGCATACATTATTACATATATAATGTTTCCATTTTTAGAAGGCTCAAATAGATAAATTAGTTCAATCATACTGTAAGAACAAAACTTTTTCGTTAAAAAGCCTATGATTTATTCCTAGAATGTTTAAATTTATATTCTAGATCAAATATGTGTTAAACTAATCAAATGCATGCAATACAATTCAACTCAGTATTCTTATTACTGTCACTTTAAAGTAATAGATACTTTAAAATATTTCATAGGTAATTTGCAAAAGCAACAGCGAAACAATCAATATTATTAGATAATGACACTGGGGTTAGTTATATTTTCATCATTGAAGCATCATTATCATTAACCAAAGTACTCTAGAAGTATATTATGATACCAGTAGACCATATTTTAGTTGAAGTGCTGGAATGTTAAATGAGTATTCAACCTGACCGTTTATGTCTGAATTCACAATTCCCAGTCAATATTCATGAGACCAGAAATGAAACATTAATTAAGCAATATGATATTTGAATTATCTGAACGCATGACAATGTCACTGTTATATGATTAGTTATCTTCATGAAGATTACCAGTATGATTACAAGTATGATGAAATTGTTTAAAATGATAAGGATGCATTACTGTAAAAATATTATCATCAAATAATAAGAATGAAAATTCATGTATTGTTTTACTTTTATTTATTGTGCGTTATCATCTTTTCACATATGTAGGATAATGTGTGCCTAAAGTATAGTTAGGTAAAGAAGAGTTTTAAGGAGTGATTTACGGCTTTTAAAATTTATATGACATCTTCTTTCAGAAGACATATAAAGAATCATGTTTAATGAAAAAAAACAAACAGGTTTTTTGTATAGCATTTGCTTTTATTTATAGTGGATTATCATATATATAAATTATTCATACAAGAACGGAAGATGTACTTAAATGTAAAGAGTTACGAAGAGTTTGAAAGGTTGACAATTAATGCCTTAACTCATGAGCCAGCAGTGGAAGTTTTGCATTAACGGTAATGTTAAGAAGTAGTAAGTTCTTAAGCCTGGATCAGTATGTCTGACATTACTATCGTATATTGCTTTTGTTTCTGTGTAGCGGAGGGTCACCATGCTGATGGATATCTTGCAACCAGAGATAATCAATAGGCCAATTTTAATAGGAGGGATATATTGCTAAGACTATAAGATTTTAGTGCCTTCCAACCCCGGCAACCACTGCAAAGAAAGCATCTTCTAATCTCTTGGCTAACTTGTGTCAAGAAATTGATCTGTGCTTTAGACAGGTGAGATAAGAATTTGCTGAGAAACGGTATACGCAAAACATAAAGCAATCATCATGTAAGAATGTTGATATATTACGTTTTAGATTCTTATTCATTTTGAGTATGGCTGAATACAATAATAAATCAATCACTGAAACTCTAAACTCCGTAAACAGGCTAAGAAGATGCATTCATGACATAGTAATTTGAGGTATATCTTATTTGTGGAAACGTTAGATTTTATATATATTCGAAAGATTTCTTTATTTTATGTATGAATGATATTTTTAATTGCGATTCTTTATAAATTTCAATTTAAAAATATTTGATATAGATTGCATGTTATTCTATGCTTGACCTGATTTCGAATTCTTTTGATGACATACACTCCTGTTACAAAATACCATGTTCCTTCATGATGTACGTGACAATGGCTTTGTATATCTGTCATTAATCTGTGAATTGCATATATTTTTAGAAAATATAGTGGAGTTTCACGTTGCCTCCTTTACTGTTTTGAATACTGAGTAGTCTTTTTATTATAATGACTCCTACCCAAAACTTGAGTCTATTCTACTATTTGATTTATAGCTATAGAAGGGAGAAGAAATGGATACATAACATTTTCAGGGACATCAATAAGAAACTGAATGCAACAGCCTAAGCAAGAAGTACAGCTCTGTTAATCGATTCAGTCTTTGAAAAAGTTATATTAACCCTTTCCAGATAGATCAAACAAATTATATATTATACTGCTCAAAGATCAATTAATGTTACTAGATTCATTCATAAATATACAGGCATGTATATGTATGAATAAATCGATTACTACCAGTTGATCTCAGCGTCCTATACACTATTGAATAAGACCGTAGACATGAGAGATTTCTAGAAGAAACGACGTGATTTGGAATTATGTATTTATTTTGTGATTTTTTTCATCAATAGATAATTTAATTTTAATACCGTACAACAATGAATGCTCATCAAATATTTTAAGTTATTTTTTAGTCTGATGGCGAGTTTAATTTGGGAGAAATTCATGAATCTAAGTCAAATGATGATTTGGAGTTTAGCATCACTGTCAATGGGCAAAATGTACATAATGACAATACATTTTGAATATTCAAAAAACATTGCATTCGCTTTTCATAGGAAATGAGTAAAGTTGTATATACATGATTAACAATGCCTGCAGCAGATAAACCGAGAATAGAACCACCGGAATTTGTATAGCGTAAAGAAAAAGGGTAACTTGTGTAGATTGCTCACAAATTGATTTTAAGTTTGAAATAGCTTCAATTTGCTAAAATTTAACAAAAATTTAAACTGGAAAATATTAACAATGGATGAAAAGGAGAGCATCCTTATTGGAGAAGAATTGTTTTTACCTTCCAATCTCTCTCTCTCTCTCACAGATGTGATGTAGCAAAACTTTCACTGCCCTATCGCTACTTCTATGTAGAGTGCTCCGACGAACTAAATTCCTTGGCTCCGCTAAGTGTAACCCTTACGCCTATGACTCGCCATGCTTCTTACATTGTGGCAAACTACCCAAATTCACTCAGTATTCCATCGGTGAGAACTAAGTTCTACTCGAACAGCTTCTTCACAGGAACCACTGCTTTGTGGCACAAACTCCCAAGTGGATGTTTCCATGATTACTACAATCTTGACCTGTTCAAGTCTAGAGTTAACAAATATCTTCCTATTCTCTCTATATATAAACTACCCCTTAATGTAAGCATCTACTTCATGTGAACCCTGGAACTTGTGCAGCGTGAACATTACTGTAAAAAGAAAAAAATAATAAAATTGAAAATCTTGTTAGCGCTGTTGCTTTTTTGGTTTAATTTATAACATCGACTTTAGAAAAAACAGTCAAAATATTGACTCAGGACATTGGAACGGATTTCGAAATCAAGGGATGTGTAATATTAGCGAAGCACTAAAGGATCATAAAACCCACAGAAATAATGCAGTTGTTCAAAATTAAATCATCAAAAGATTGAACAAGAATATTAACTACAAACAACTTGTAATACTTAAAGTAGATTCAATGAAATAAATATAAATAAAACAGAAAGTATAAAAATAATATAATAGAAAACAAAAAATAAATAAAACAAGATTGAACAGGAGAAACAAATACCTGGGTATTATTCACTCAGAGAAAAAATGGATTAAGAGGTTTTATGTAGATCGTATTAACCCAGCAGTTAAATAATTTGAGAAGTAAAAGCAGATTAATAAATTATTGTTTATTGAGTAGAATGGCTACAGAAACTAAATACGAGAAGCTAGAAATGGAACAAAAACAACTCAATTGATATTCTATGGGAAATAGATATAGGAATTAAGAGTACATTGAATTGCATTAACTCGAAATTAAAAGCTCTGGTAAAGTATTAATTGATGGGTAAACTTTATTGAAATTAGCAAAAAGACAAACATGGTTCTAGATAACCATATATGAGAAGCACTGATAAAAACAAGATAGATAGTTAATGTAAAAAAGAGTAATGTTGAGCACTTTGAATCGTATAAACCAGGAAATAAAAGTATTTTAGGACAAGAGAAAGCAAACAAATAAAGTATTGTTTAAGAAGGAGAGTTGGCAAGAATACAAATATTATATGAATAAACGAAAATAAGGAAGTAAAAAAAAACATTGACATATATATCATAAATTAAAAAATGTAATTGCAAGGGATATTACAAAGACATGGTCATGTAAAGGACATCTGAAAGAGGAGAATGATTTCATGTTGACGGTGTTTCAGAAAGATTCAATAAGAATTATATTAAAAAAAGAAAGATAGAGACGATAGAATAGAGTAAATGATGATTGAATTGAAGTCGTCAGTTTTTCAATAATAAAAATCTGCAGAAGAAAATAAAATAAAAAAACATAAAGGAACTTTAGAGTCCAAGCTGATGACCTACTGAATGTTTTGAGATTAGAGCTAATTTTGTAAATAAGAAGAAAGTTTTCAGATAATGAATACAAAATAAAAATAGAACTGGAAATATATATTCAGTCAAGTGGCATACCTGATACACTCTTGGACGATCATGTTTCCAAACACACACACACACACACACACACACACACACACACACATATATATATATATATTACCCTGTTTGAATACAGAAAAGTTCTAAGTTCTAGAATAATGCCAAAGAAATTTGAAGAAGTGAAGAATTGGTAATCCACACACACACACACACACACACACACACACACACACACACACACACACACACACACACACACACACACAAATAATAACATGTAATGCGTTAATAAAACCAACTCGAACAGTGAAAAGAGTTCTGGAATATCTAAATGACTGATGACTCTTGATTCCCAGTGAAAATTAATACAAATAATGTTTATAAATAATGAACATATATTTGAAGCACGTTTTGGTTGTAATTTTGCTTTAAAAGAATTGACCAAATTTGAATGATTTTTAATTTCTGGCAAGTAGCGTCCAAAATCTCATTAAAAAATATGACGGTTATAGTTTGTTCCTTGAGCCGAAGACATTCTCATAAAAACGTCAACTAAATAAAAACGTAGTAGAAAAAGATGTCAGTTTCATCAAAGGCAGAAACATGAATTTAGGCTACAGAAATCTACGAGTGATGCCGAAATGAAAGAGGATTTCAAGAGACAGAAAAGAAGAAAAATATTATATTCCCATGAAATAAATAAAGAATGAAAGTAATTATCAATGCATGAAACAGAAAAACGAACGAAAAATCTAATAAAGAGAATATCTACAAAAAAGAAAAATTATCAAATAAATAATAGAATGAAGGTAATGTCTCTAAGAGAAAGCAATGGAAAACTCAAGAAAAAAAATAAATAAGTGTATTTAGTTGTTCATATCTCAAGATTGACAATACAAATTCCTCTTAATCTATCGATTTGAAGAATATATTATCGATTGATTCCGGTTTACAAGTGACTCGTGACTATCATTGTTTTTGGTTGTTCGATCATCTGCAAAATATAAACAATAAGCAAAAAGTTAAAGAAAAAGAAAAAGGTTTGCTTAAAGGCATTATCGACTACAGTAACAAAATTGCGCAAAATAAAAAGCAATTCATTCTTGTATGAATAACAATAATCAGGTTAACTTCAACTGTGATTGGATTTAAATTTATAAAAAGTAATTTACGGTTTTTCCAGGCAAACTTTGACGTTCATCGATGTTCTCAGAAATTTTAAAACAACGCTTAATTCCTCCCTCAGTTTTGTCATATTTTCTTTGTGGCTGTAAGAGGATTTTATAAATATCGGTATTTTTAGGAATGTATTGAAATCCTTAAAGTAAGAAAATAATCCGTCAAAAATATTCACTTTTAATATGTTAGTCTTAAAGCTTTGCCAAATGCAACAATCAGTTCAGTATAAATTCTGGTAAAAAAGTGTGTATCTAGAAATAATAATAACAATATTCCGGCAATCAGTTAATCCAGAAAACCGGATTTGGTAGTTTAAAAAAAAGAATGTCAGGTAATGAAATTTCCTATTACAGATCATGGCTTACATCTGAATGAAATTGAAAACATTGATGAGTATCTCGATCTTGCTAGGGAGCTGAGGAAGTCGTGAAACATGAAGTTAACAGTCGTGTCAGTCGTTATTGAAGCACAAGGAACATGATAAAGAAGCTGGAGAAACAGGAAATTAGAGAGACAGGTGAAACCATCCAGATGACGGCATTATTGAAAACAAAATACTAAGAAGTTTATCTGAATATTGAAAATATTTGCTGTCACTTATTCTATGATATAAGCAATTACTATTCTTATGCAAACTCACTGAATAAATAATAATGTGATAAAATGAATTACAGATTAAACAAAATAGATTTCGTTAAGCAGGGGACATTTGAAAATCGCTATTAGTAGTGTCAAAAAAATTATGACAAATATAGACAGAACATAACAAAATAGATATAAAGTCATCTGGGATCGTGTTGTGAAGCCCAGTCATATAGTAATTTATACCATTAATATAATTGTTCATATAATGAAAGATCTCCGTTGGTAGATCCCAGCTAGGCTAAACTGAAATCTGATGACCTTAGGCATCAACCCATGCACGTGAGAAACTACTAGACGGGTAATGCAGAAATGCCTCTTCATGTTTGAAGTGATATTTGCTCAACAGTCATAAAAGAATAGAGGCAAGGAACGAAAGCCCAAGGTCTTACACAGACCAACATCAAGCTTCGTTCGCGCAAAGTTTGGAAAAGTTTGCTATTCCCAAATAGGCACAACGAATGCCACGGTTGAAACATTATCCAGAGAACAACTTCATAGTCTCCAGAGAGTGATATGATATATAAAGAGCAATAAGTGAATATTGACAATTGGTTTAGAATGCGCACAAAGAATAACTGCGTTCGGAAGGTGAACCTTTGGAAATTCTACAAGCGACTTGGATTTAACTATATAAAACAGTGGTGTAAACGCAAACTAGAAAGTCTCTTCGAGAATAAAATACATAAAATTCTTTGTGATTTTGAAATTCAAACTGACTACCCAAACCAAGCAAGAATATCGGATCTAATTAACATCAACGAGAAAGAAAATGTCAGATAGTGGATATCGTTCCTCTATCAGACTACAAAGTAAAAGTGAAAAGTTAGAAAATCATCTGAACCTTGTCAGAGAAGTGAGAAAAATGGAGGAACATTATTAACTTTCTCGGAACATTCCTAAAATGCCTAGCAAAAATAGATAAATAAATAAATAAATAAATAAAAAAATAAAAATAAAAAATAAATAAATCAGAAATCCGAAAAAGAATTTCAAATATACAGATGATAAAATCAGGAATAATACTGAAGAGAGCGATGGGATAGTGAGAAGACTTGATATAATTTAATTTTCAAGGAGGTCAGTAGCTATACACGGTGTAAAAACTGAACGAAAAAATCACATATATAAAACACTGTGTGTGTGTGCGTGTGCAAAGTGCGCAGATATTACATTCTGATACTTAGCAGAAAAACGGTATCATATTAGATAACACCAACTTTTTAGCCGATATAATATTTATATATTTTATTTAGTTTTAGTTACAATTTCAAAATTTTCAACGATTCTTTATGAATTGTAATTATTGTTTTCTCTAATATCCTCATCATGTAATTTCGTTTTTACTGGTCATATCGCACGAAACTTCAAAATATATTATCATAGGTACTTCACTGGGAAGCATACTTACTGAGAAATGGAAGTTCGTGTCGTCCTTGATGCTCTGTGTTCCTGGCTTTGCGTCAGAATAAGAATGAATTATTATTAAATACAACTCACTGTGAAGCAATTGCGAACAAACTAGTATTATAGATCATTTTTGTAAGTTCATTTTTCAACTAGAGTATAACTCAGCTAAGTAAATATCATTGTCAATAACTATTTTGTACATCAAAGTGTAGTTTCATTGGGACCATTTTACTACATTTTCTTACGTTAAAATTAGTTTTCAGTTTTTGCTAATGAAAAAGTAATATAATGTGTGGGTAGCATGAAGGTTATCGGGAGGAAAGTGGAATCACTGAGTCGGATTTAAATTCTTGCCTAGTCTGCTTTGTTTAGTTTGGCATCATTACCATTGCGAAAGACATGAATCCATTTTCTCCTCCTCAATTATGGCTTAAATAGGAGAGTAAATTTGATTCTCAAGCACTAGTTGACAGCCTCTCTATAATGAAAATATTACTGAATTCTAAATTGAAAAATCCACGGTGTAAACTCTGTATTATATTTCCCAAGAAATTATCATAAATTATAGAAATTAAATTAGAGATAATACAGTAAAAGGAGCTGTAGCTAGCAATATTCAATGGCATAAAAATGAAAAATCCTCGGAAAAAAGCATTTTTAACTTTAAATTATTAGCACTTTAAATTATTTTCCTGATTTTCACAAAGACTAGCTTTGTCTGTAAAGTCAGACCTGTGAAGTATCTTGTGGGGTTTTCACTTCAATAGTAATGAACAGATTGACTTACATTTAACCTGTACTCAACGAGATTTATTATTTACAAACAGGATGTTTCAAATTTCCACTGGGCAATTTCACAATGAAAATAGAAACAGAAAATTATGTATTTTAGTTAAATATAGAGTATTGTATTAATTATTTATTGTTTCTCAATTCATAATGAATTCATAACTTAATCTCAAGATCAAATAATCAGTGTAGTGTTGTTTTTATTGTTGCAAAAGTTATAAACGGTTTTGATTGATTGGTTTGTTTTCTACAACTTATCAACCATTTTCAGAATATTTAAAACTAAGAACTATTTTTTTTACATTGAAATAATTTTAACGATAATAATGATTTACTGATCCAAGTACTACAATTAACCCAAAATGGTGGGGGTAAACAGTTGGAGTCAAATCTTTCCCAAAGGAATGTGTGCGCAAATGAATATAATGAACCTGACTGGATTAGAACTCGGCTATCCAATTCAGAGCCATTATCTATTACACTAACCGCATATCCAAACTTAAAGCACCTGGTATTCCCAATCGGTCACTCACCTAGTTATTGACCACTTTCGACGTTGCTTAACTTCGGTTCTTATTAACAGTCTATTTGTACTTAATGAAACCATATCATAACAACTAGAAAATATTCCTTACACTTTGCCGTATAAATAAATATGGATATTGTTTAGAATCATAAAAAAAAGAAAGAAAAGGAACGAAATAAAAAAAATAGTTTGACTTTGTACGGAAAATGAAATTAATTACCTGACCTGTTGTATACGCACGAACATACGCACGCGTACAAAAAGTATATACAAATGAAAAAAAAAACTGATAAGATACAAATGAAGCAAACTGTACACAAGATATCGTATTCAGTCGTTGCTACTGAGTATACATAATGTATACACGTCTTTTGACTTCGCTCTGATGACCACAAATATCATTATTTTCTGGATTATTACCCTTGAATAATTTAAGCTTAAGCTATAGACACGAATATCCTCTGTGAAATAATGGTTAGTAATTTAATCTCGTAAACATTACGCTTGTAATGTATTCAATCCTCATAAAGTACCCTGTGCTAGTTACCTTGTGCCAGACTAAAATAAGTTTATTATGCATTGATTAATAAATTAGTTTCACAAACGATTAAGTGTTATGATATGGATACAAGATTAGAAAACTAGTTTAACAGATACTGAATTATTTAATGTACTTGTATATTTGTAATGTTAAGTCTGTTCAGAACGTAGTGGATCACGTCTCTCTACAGGTTCCTTTTATTTATTTTCTGTTAATTACCACAGCTTAGAAAAGATATTGTGGTATTATCCTGTTGCCTTTTTCAGGGTTTTGAATTTATATATGTCCTTTTTAGACTGGTTACAACACAAAACTAGATAATATTGTCCACTCTGATATTTAATACATAATTGTGGTGGAAGAGAAGACATGGATACACACTTTTACAACATGCATTAGTAGAAAGTGAACACAACAGACTAGAGCAGAACTTGAACCGGACGCTGTTTTCACGTTCCGCGTAAATAAACATTATGCTGCCAGATACTGAAGTGATGATCCCTTGTGTCAGACGAGGATGAAATTTGTAAATATAGGTGTATTGGGTATTTTTCGGAATTGCTCTAGTCAAACGCTTCTCAGTAAAGTATAATCACTCTCTCTCTCTCGTTGAATCTCCTCTCTCTTTCACACACACACACACACACACACACACACACACACACACACACACACACACACACACACACACAATGACAAATTAAACATATTTGAGCAATAATTTTCATTTAAACAGGTTTGATTTAAAAGTAATGAATGTTGTTCATTAAGGGTTCATTTAATTATTTTTGACATTTCGGACCATTTACTTTGTCTAGGGTATATACTTAAAAAATCTATTTAAATATCTACCCTCAACCAACAAAATAAACCAAATAAAATTAAATAAATCATTAACAAAGAATTTCCGTAACACTTTTAATATACTTAAAAAAATCTATTTAAATATCTACCTTCAATCAAGAATATATATATATATATATATATATATATATATATACATATATATATATTAATTTTAAATAAAAAAAAACAATTATATATATTACGGAAATTAACAAAACTTAGTTACAAAGAATTATACATTATTTTTATCGATACTCGTATTTAAGTGGATATTCTGTTTTTTAATTAAACAGTATTATATATTTATATCTACTGGCCTGATTATTTACAATAAATTGTTATTACGAAAATGTGTACCATTCGGCAGGATTCGAACCTGCGACCCCTATCTACATAGGGGAAGCTACTATTTGATCTAGCAAAGTCTTAGACCGCTCGACCACGAATGGCCTCCAGTCTAAACGATATTTTAATCAATGCTTGATTAAAACCTCGTTTAGACTGGAGACGACATGGAAATTTCTATGTTCCAAGATTTATACCCCGTCATCAGGCAATGTTAGCTCATTTTTATGAAAATGATTTTCATTTGAATATAAAAAACAATACGTTTGTTATTTATGGATGTGAGAAGACAGAAAAATTTATGTCTATGTTCAATTTAACTAATCAGAATAGAGATTCACTTTCAATTTGAAAAAAGGTTATATTTTGGGGGAATATATGATTTCTTCTTTCAATCTTAATGACAAAAATTGCAATCGATCAAAACCCCTATATAGACTGCATTCCCGTTGATGTATCCATTATTGTTACAAAATTATTCTCTTAGTTTTCTCTGTATCCCATCATTTTCTAAACAAAAAAGAAAGAAAAAACATTTTATATCTTTGATCTGCATTAAAGAGACCTTTGAGTATAATTATACAATTTTTATTTCAATTCAGTATGCATTTCATGTTAATTTTTCCTAAAACTCTTTTGTAAAATGTTTTTCAATATCTATTTATTTATCAAAAATGTTAAAAGTAATTTTATTATTTTTATAAAATTTGTTATATTATTATTATATTCTAATACAATTCTTAATATCATAATTCAATTTTTTAATATCTATTTAATTATTAAAAATTTAAATATCAATTTAATTATTATCTATTTAATTATTATTTTTTCATAATATAAAACAAGTTATTGGATATATGTACGTTAATACTTTTATGAAGAATGTTTATGATTTATTATGATTTTTCCCAGACAATTCATACAACTTTAACTTAATTTTAGAGTATTTTTATTGAAAATGTTATTTAATAGATTGTTATTCCAAAAGTGTTTCTTAATCAAAGCGAGTAATTTTTTCCAAATTTACTGCAACTATATATATATATATATATATATATATATATATATATATATATATATATATAAGCAAACATTGAAGTCAACACACAGAAGCGTAGACTGTTTCATATTAGGCGCAATCATTAGGCCACATGTGTTGGGGGTTTTCCTTGGCTATTTATACATCCGAGTCAGTGGTGCAATAAAAGCAATCCTTCTAATGGTTATTTTGGCGGAAGTACTTTATTTATTTATATTGATAAATTTATTTTACTTGTTTATATTTCATACTTATATTTAATTATTCTTTTCGGACTTCGACGTTTAATTTATCGATTTATTTGGATTTATTTATTTATTTATTATATTTATTTTTATATTATTTTATCAATTTTAATGGTTGTTAATTATTATTTGCTTCTTTATTATTATTTATTTATTCTTTTCAGTTTTCGATTTTAAGAAAAGTAATAAAATGTGTTTTCATTTTTGCATTTTGAGATTAATTCAGACCGTTTATTCAGTAGTTTGTTTTGGAGGAAAAATAGCTCTTATCACTTCCTTCAAAACACACCCGCAAAAAAAACCGTTAGAAGGATAACCCACAATAGTTTATTGACCCGTATATAAAAAATAACCGAAGAAAAACACAATACGTGTGGCCTTACGATTGCACGTTCTACCTAAGACCACGTGTTGAAATTTTTTTTGCTAGTGATTCTTAGGACCTCCTGGGTCAGCAAAAGGCTTTGTGCGGCAGGCTTGCAGAAGACTTTGGATCACGCCTTCTTTCAGAGCAGGTTGGTAGTACAATTTTGCAAGTTTGCCGAAGGCATCATCGCTCGCATGCTTCACGGAAGTTCCTTGTCCTCGATGCTAGTTCTGTCTGTAGCAATGTGTTGCCGTCATGATGAAGGCTGAACACTATGTATTCTTCTGTTTGCTAGGAGTAATGATAGTCGGGATTTGTAGGAGGCGCCAGAAGGAGCACTATGGGGACGAGAAGTTCACCTCTTACCAACCGATCTTGTACTTTAAGCATCAGCTTAAAGTCAAGATTAAGACGGAAAGGCGGTGACTCGCCCCATCAGAATTCAGCAAACGAGGGTGTCTTGCGCGCCTGTGCCGAGCGAGAGGAGCTGACTTGGAATGGCGTTTTGATGCCGGTTAGGCGTAGGACTATCTACCTTGAACATTGCCATCCCAGCCCAGATATAGACTTGGGCGCCCGAGTTAAAATATCTAACGAACGATGAGGCACCACACACTTAGCTATTGATTCGTAGAGCCCTCTAGGTCTGCAAAAGGCTTTGTGCTGCGGGCTTGCAGAAGTCTCCAAACTGCGTGCGCTGTGCTGGGGAGGTAGAGACTCTGGATCACGCCTTCTTTAAGTGTAATGTTGTAGCACCGCTTTGCAAGTTTGTTAAAGATAACATTGTTTGCATGCTTCTAGGAAAGTTCTTTGCCTACGAGGCCTTTTCTATCTGCAGCAATGTGGTGCTGCTATAAACGAAGGCTGAACATGTTTTTTGCTTCCTGGGTGTTATGAGAGTTGTTATTTGTAGGACGCGTCAGAAGGAACTCTATTGGGACGAGAAATTCACCTCTACCCAACAGGATCTTATACTTTAAGCATCAGCTTAAAGTCAAGATTAGGATGGAAAAGCGGCGACTTCCCCCATCAGAGTTCGGCAAAGGTTGGGTGAATCTTGCGCGTATGTGCCGAGTAAGAGGTGCTAACGTATAGTGGCATTTCAATGCCGGTTAGGTATTAGGTCATTGTTTTAACTGCCATAAACATTGTCCCCCTACCCAGATATAGACTAGATTAGGCTTGTTTTGTGTCTTTAGTTGTCTTTTTGGAATTTACTTAGCTAGGGTTTGTGTGCTCAGTGACCCGTTTTTATTTTCTCTTATTTCCCCTCCTATCTCCCTGTTTAGGTGAATAGATATGTCAGTTCTCTGGTGGGTACGGGACGCCTTTCGTATTTCAGGTGTGAATTTTGTATTTGTTTTTGTTTGGATGTGTGTATGCCTGTGCGAGTAGGTTTATATTATTAATATCCAAAATCGATTTTGTCCAGTTAACTGATATTTTTATCACAAGTTAGAATGGGGGGGGGAAGTCATTACTAACCCAGTTTTATCTAGTTACTTGTAAATAGTTTGTTTTTCATGTAAATTATCATTAGGGGTTTTAAATTATTATTCCCCTTCTTCCACAGACAAGAATTGTACATATGGGGTTTTTAGTGAGAACTTCATGGAGACGCTGAGGTATTATGGTGGACGTTGTAAGAAAGGTAAGAATAAAACTGTTTTTTTGGTGTAATTAACAGTAGAATACTTACCTCAGAGATTGTGTTTTGTTAGGATTAACTATAAGACAAAAGACCAGCCTTCCCCATTCTCATTTTCCTCCTTGTGAACATATATGGATATATTGAAAACTAGTGAATGAATATGGATATACAGTTGAATATATTTTACTTTCCTTAAATATTTAGAATTCATTTAAATTCACCTTTAAAAATGACGGTATTATTTATATTTGAATACTGAACCTTCTTGACTTGATATTCAAATACATTATCTGTAACCCCACGCCGATGCCCTAACGTTTTCCGCTCACATTAAATATAAAGATAAAATTGAATCAATTGTTAAGTCCGTTGCTAGGAAAGTTGGTTTACTGTGACATGCTTTGGTTGAAATTTACATAATCTTTCTCTTAAAACACTTTTTAGGAAAGCAGGTCTTTCAAGTCTTGTAGCTGTTATCCCTCTTTCCAGTATTGATGGAGATTTCCTTCCGAATCTTCTATTTGAAGTAGTGCAGAATGTCAACATCTTCATTATGCCATTACTTTCTCTTCGATTGAAATAGGCTCTCCATTTTAGTTGTTCCCTATATTAGTAGTTCTCAACTGATCTGGTTTTTATTGTTTGGTACAGTCTTTTTTGTGAAACTGCATCTCAATCTCCCCAAAAAGATGATCTTTGTTAAAATCCTCAGATTTCACTCGCTCAAAGCTTTTTTTAACCATTGATCTTAAGAAGTGTTTGCATACAGCTGAGAGTTGAAATATTTCTGAACGGGTTTGGCAGTATTTATGATATCGAAACGAATATCTTGATCTGGCGAGTTTATTTAAGAACATGACTCTGGTTTCATAGCCATTTGTGGTGTTGGAGGAAACTACCTCTGGCACAGCTTATTCTATGTTCAATTTCTTTTTCTTTAATATTTAATTTTTTATAACTTACTCACTCGCCAAGGTATCTAAAAATACAGGATAAATACTAAACATTGACTAATTCCAGGGTAGGTGTCATCGCTGCTTTCATTCCAACTCCAGGTCATATTTCTTGTTTTCGTATCTTGTCTATTTTCTTGAAGGGTGCTGGGTTTCTCTTCATTGTTATCTCAGCGATGAACACCTATGTTGCTAGAACAGCCACCTAACCTTCATTCTAAGTACATTGCCATCGAGAAGTAAAGCAAGACCGTTGTCCTATTGGTAGGCTTGCTTGAGATGTGGTATATGATATTCAAATGGCCAGTGTCCCTTTCATCACATCTAAATGCGCTGGGCATAGTCTTGTCTGAAATGCTTCAGTATTGAGGTAATCGCCAAACATATAAGTTTCTGTAGATCGATGCACTTTTTCTATTAGATTTCTGCATTCAATGCATTCGGAGCTTAGAAGGGACTTTCTAATAGATTAGAAGAGGAAGTCTTTTGATATGGTAATATGCTGCTGGGCAGTCGAAACAGCAGGTGTAAAATTCCCTACTACACAGTTAAGCAACTTCTTGTTGTTGTTTGATGATATATATACCATCGTTGCATCTCTTATCTGAACGGAAACCCAACTCGATCATGAGGAGTCGACTTTCACAAAATGATGAGAACTAAGTTAATATAATGTTCAGTAATACTTTCGCCATGATTGATCCAATTGAGATACTTCTGTATGTGTCAAGGTCTGGTGGACCATTTTTTGTTTCCATAATATTTACCAAAATCTCAAGCTTTTCAAATTTTAAATTAATGACGACATATCAAGAATCACAAGAGAATATTTACGACTATTACAAATGAAATACCATTTATACTGACTTTAATAAAGTTTATAAAACTACCGTCATATATTTATTATTGGTATATAATGGATTGATTGATAAGTGTTATGGTTTTGTTCATAAGTTAAGTGAACAGACTTTATTTTGGTAATTCATTCAATGATCACATTGAATTAAAATCTTTGTTATTTAAACCTCTATTTATAACTACTTACATAGAAAGCATCCTTGTTGAATTGTTCTTGTAATTTTTAATTTTACTCTTTAATCTCTGTTTATTGTGTCATGTTCATATAAAGTTTCTTTTAATCTAAAAGTAAGCACTTATTTATAAAATAAATTTATACAAACAAATAGAAAAGCAAAGAAAAAAGATATATCTGAAAAGTAACTTAAAAATATTAGAAAAGTTATAAATGTGCAAATTAAAAATAAATGGAACGGGCAGGGAAAATAAAACGAAAAAAATTAAAAAATACATTCAATCAAAATAAAATCCCCAGAATATAGAACAATTGTTGCTTTGTGCTTAAATAAATACAAAAATTATTAATATTCCCTGCACGTAAAAGATAGAGACAGTTACGAATCTCCTATGAAACTAATGAAGTTTAAGCTACATGGTCCCTAATCCCAGAGAAAATCCTGAAAATGTTTTAATAAGTTAATTTTTTAAACAAAATTAATTTTTGTGTTTGTTATTAAAATGATTTTATTTTAATGATAATCACAAGCCAATGAATTGAAGAAGCTGAATTTGGCCTTAAAATATGCTAAAATATCTATTTGATTTGGCCTCAAAATTCTCATATAATTGGTTAAATTTATTGAGAGATTGCAGTGCCCAAACTCGTTTTTAACAAAATTAAGATGTAAGAATTTTTGCTATTAGGTTTTTATATACTGAGGTAGTGAAAGTATTATTAGTTTCTGTTAAGCTCATACAAGAATTAAACTTATAATTTCTGTTCTGAAACGAAAAATATCATAAGAACACATGAAAAATAATATAAAAAACTTAATGATAATACCTCGTTTATCATTTTCAATGCAGCCTGCATATATATATATATATATATATATATATATATATATAAAGAATTAATGATTTTTCATCTGAAAATATTTTATTATAAACATTATATTTAATGATTATTTGAATACTGAACCTTCTTGTCTTGGTATTCAAATACATGTGCGTTTGTATAGACAGCCCGCGTTTTTCCTTTTTTTTACAATGAAATTTTCTACCAACCTGTGTTAAACATATGTATGTACAGCATAAAGCATTTATGGTATTTGTAACAAGGCTTGGGTCAATTCGGGGTTTGGTTTTCGGACATTTTCTAAAGGTGTCACACGCTGAGATCGCCTATTTCAGACTGATAACATTAAGAAGTTACCTTTCTGACAAATCTGCTATGGTGAAAAAACCAACGTTGTAACCACTCGGTTACGCGCCTATTATATATATAATAACACTAAATGATTTTAACATTTTTTAAGAACGCTCACGTAACAGGCATTCTTTATGAACACGCAATTTTCAAAATTAGAAAAAGTCATAACGTTTTCATCCATGGGTGTATGATCCTAATAGGTATTTGTTGGTATGGTCACACTTAGTCATAGTTTTTGCTCTTTCATTCAGTAATTCATTTTTGCTTGGGTATAATATAATAGCTAACTTTTCTTCCTAACACATATTTTGCCTCCGTTGTAAGGCTTGGCTGTTTTCACTATACTGCATTTATGTCTAGGTCTTTTCCATATTTTAATTTCAATTTTCACACGTGGCTAGCCAATTTTGTATATTTTGTTTAATTTTCTAGTTTAAATAGTCTACAAAGTATCTTTGGTTGATCCCAAATATGTTTTGTTTTGACGATTTATGTCATGTACTTTTGCTTTGTAAATTACTTCTTTTGTATTAAAAAGTCCTTGAAGTGGGCATTTATTTTTGTCCCTGCAGTTATATTCCTTATTGATTATCTTGTTTTGTACATTGCTATTTAAGTTTCTGGCATTTTGTTTTTTATGAAATTTTCTAAATCACTAGTACAGCTATAAATAAGTTTGATTGTATACCTGTTGAAAATTTTGTTTAGATCTGAGCTTTTAGAAAGTGTTTATCGATCAGTTTAAAAGTATTTGTCGTATTTTGGTTTTTACTTCCAAGTTAAATGGTGGGTTGAACGAGATAACGTTTCGTTTTCTATAATTGTTTTTATTTATCTGTTTGGTTGAGGATTGTGTTCTAAAATATTCTTATGGCAAGATTTTCTTATTGCATCTTCATTGTTTTTCTTTTCATCAAATATGTTTTTGTTTGACGTATTTTTGATAGCTTGTGTTCTATTTTTTATGAATTTTATAATTTTGGGGGGGATGGTTAGATCTTGTGCTTATGTAATTTAAATTTGTGTTTGCTTTCGTACATGGAGAGATATTGCCAGTTTGTAAATTTAATTCTACATTTAAATATTGGACTACTTTACCATTTCTTTCGACTTTTATCTCAAAATCCGTTTGTTTGAAGAGTATGTAAAATGCTTTCCTTATTTTATTGTTTTCTCTTTTGTTGTCATTAATCCGTAATCTATATAATCCATGGTTGTCTATGTGGATTATTTTGTTCATTTTATTTAAAATGTATATATATATATATATATATATATATATACATGCAAAATTTCTCAAAATTAAATTGAATTGCAAGTTACATTTGTATCGCTTATAAAAGTATCACCTATAGTCTTATCTCTGACTTTAAAACATTTTTCTAAATATATAAATATGCGGTTAGCAAACAATAATTATAGAAATATTTTAAATGTCCTTTTGAAATATATATATATATATATATATATATATATATGAAGAAACAGCTGATATTTAAATCACTTCATCTTTTTCGTATAGTATATACTATAGGTATATATTCAACTCAATTACAAATAATGAAGGAAAATACCTACAGGTGCATGCAAGCCTACAAATTAAATGAAACGAATGAGAAATCCCACACAGAAACATGCGCATCCAGATACACAATGATGTTTCTTTTGATATTTTTACATTTAAATAATCACGCAAACAACTAAACAAATAAGCAAAGAAAAACTGAAGTTAAATTTGGTGAAAAGAAATGTATAAAAATACAAGATAATCATCTACAAAAACCTCGCGTATTTCTGGATAAAGCATTAAGTATAAAAACAAAAGAAGCGGTAACTCTTAAACAAATAAGGAGAGTTAATCATAATGATGACAAAATGCAACTAATAGGCCGATGCGTGAATAAATTAGTTTGCGTGTAATGTTTTCCGCATCTCAGTAACACCTTTATCTGCTTGTGTAAATGAACTGAGAAAAGCAGCATCATTTCTTTTCATCGATATTTTAAATTAAATGCAAAGAGCGATATACTCTTTGCAAATACATTTTATTCTTTCTCCTATTCATAAATTATTCGTCTCTTTTACTGCATTTTCTTAGCGGAATGCGATGCATTTAGAAATTAAAAAGGCAAGTAATCACTAAATAAAACCAAGATAATAGACGAGAGTTTGTTACATTTTCACGCAGTAGGTGAGTCTATTAAGAAAAAGACAAAAAGGGAGGGATAATGTAAAAGACTAGGTACGCAGGATCATCACAGTTGATAAAAAACGCAAATAATTCAGCCTTATTTATTCAGCGAGTTAATAGACAATCTACTCTGTAAAAAGAACCTCTACTCTGTGAAAAGAAATAAATTCTAGACTCGCAACCCAAATAATGGGTGAATGCATTTGCGTCAAGATATGTGTTCATGCATGAATCTAGAGATACGAGTTTAGATAGATATATACCAACAATTATTAGAGTGATAAAACAGCGCCATGCAAACTAGAATGAATGTTTTGTAATCGTTATGCTAGTATTGGAGTGAGAGTAAAATTAATAAATATCTAAAAGATATATATAATATCGGTTTCTAGACACGTAGACGAACGAGCAAAGTAGAATTACTATCGCTAATAAGTTTTACATTCATGTGATGCCCTACTTCTGAAATCTTGTGCCAGAAGAATTTAAATTTAGTAAATATTTATGCAGATTCAGTTGTGTATTTCAGTGATTAAGACGTTAATCTCACTGCTCATGCAAAAATAATTCTATTATCAATAAATTCTCATAATCGTAACCTTGTACCACGCTAAGGCCTAATTAATATCCCCACCACTTATCTTATTCAACATAGAAGGTATGATCGTGTTTAGATTAATATGAACCAAAAATGAGAACTAATGGACAAGGAAAAACGGTTGCCAGATCATTGATGTGGTTCCACCATCAAACTACAAAAAAAAAGCGTAAGAAAGCAAATATTTAAAAAAATGCCAAAACTGTGAAAAATATGTAACATGAAGTTTATGATCGTATCTATAATAGTCGATGTACATAGAATGTACATAGATGTACATATAATTTTCAAGAATTCAAAACCGAAATTAGATTAAATAACAATTAGGATTATTCTCATAACGGCAGTGTTAGGGTTTGTGAGATTATTAGAGGTTTTGAAGATTTTAAGGAACTTGAATTAGCAATAATGCATATAATATGAACATATAAACGCAGGATTTAATAATAATAATAATAATAATAATAATAATAATAATAATAATTCCTGGATTTTAATAATAATAATAATAATAATAATAATAATAATAATAATAATAATAATAATAATAATAATTCCTGGATTTCAAAGACCTTAAATATATACAAGATATCACCCGTCATCATGAATTTCATCAAACAGTGCATGTCTATATGGAAAACAACCCTTTACCTCAATCATATAAATGGAACCTATAAGTCTGATGAAATAAACATCAAAAGAGGTATATTTCAAGGTGATTCTTTATCTCCCTTACTATTCTGCATATCATTAATAGCACTAACCAGACAACTTAATAAGACAGAATGTGGTTATAAAATAGGCCAAAAGAAAATAAGCCATCTATTTTACATGGATGACTTAAAGTTATATGCTAAGAATAATAATGAGCTGGAAGGTCTTCTGCAAACTGTAAAATGCTTCAGCGAAGACATTGGAATGAAATTTAATTTGAATAAATGTGTTAAAGCTACAGTTTTACGTAGATCAATACAAGAAACATCCTCAATTAGCTTAGACCCTGCTGTAACAATAAAAGAATTGAAACCAGAAGAAGCTTATAAATACCTAGGTGTAAATGAGAGCGAAAACATTCACCATAAAAAAATGAAGGAAATAGTGCGTAAAGAGTACTATAGAAGGCTACGAATGATATTAAAAACTGAATTAAATTCACAGAACAGAGTTGTAGCCATTAATAGCCATGCAATCCCAGTTGTCCAATATAGCTTTAACATCTTAAACTGGACTCTAAACGACATCAGGCGAATGGATGCTAAAACAAGAAAGCTTCTTTCTAAGCATAAGATGCATCATCCAAAAGCAGATGTAGACCGTAAAGAAGGTGGAAGAGGTCTTATTCAGCTGGAATTGTCATACAAGACAACAACTATTGGCCTACTAACATACATAGAAACAACAAAGGATTGGATGATACAATTAGTAAGGCAACATGAAGAAAGAAAGAAAAAATATTCAATAATAAAAGAAGGCAGTAAATACAAACAAGATTTACAGTTAGTAGATTCTGTAGAAAAGCAAAACAGAAGCCAAGAACCAACAATTGCGGCAAGAAATATGAAAATGAAAGCCAAAGATAAAGCTGTTGAACAGATGAAACAGTGCTGGCAAGACAAACCTCTGCATGGCCAATATCCAGAACGTTCCAATAAATCCAATGTTGACAAAGTTAATACTCATCGATGGTTACGTGCATCTGGATTAAAGTCTGAAACTGAAGGCTTTATTCTTGCAGCACAAGACCAAAGTCTTTTCACTAGAAACTTCCAGGCAGATATTATGCATAATAATATGGATCCAAAATGCAGGTTTTGTGATAAACACCAAGAAACAATAGACCACCTAATCTCAGGCTGTTCTGTGCTTGCCCCAAATGAATATAAAATCGCCACGATAGAGTTGGGCAATATTTACATTGGGCAATGTGCAAACATTATGGAAAAGCTGTAAACAAACACTGGTATGAACATCACCCAGCACCGGTTACAGAAATAGAAGATGTAACCATTCTATGGGATTACACCATCTACACAGACAGAAAAATTGAAGCAAACAGGCCAGACATTATTGTTAAAAACCAGAAGGAGAAAACTTGTCTATTAATTGATATGGCTTGTCCAGCGGATTGTAACATAGCAATCAAGGAATTTGAAAAACTGTCAAAATATAAAGACCTGGAAATTGAAATAGAAAAAATGTGGAAATTGAAAACAAGAGTTGTGCCAGTGATAGTAGGTGCACTTGGAATAATAAAAAATGGAACAAAACAACACCTTGAAAGAATCCCTGGAAACCCCAGCTTAAGAGATATACAAAAATTGTCTTATTAAGTACAGCCCACATACTAAGGAAAACTTTATCTATGTAATGCTGGGGATGATAGGGAAGATAGAAAAACATAAAATGGAGCCATAACAACACGCCACTACCTGCCTTAGGTCTCCCCGCAGACTTGGTTGGTAGTGAGACCAAAGCAGAAATCGAAATATGATGAAAAATGACATAATAATAATAATAATAATAATAATAATAATAATAATAATAATAATAATAGTAAATGTAAAAACTGAGTGTAAAATGTTTACAAGCTTTATAGTAATAACTTTAAAATTATGTAAGATAGTGTAGTTTATTCCCGAATAGATGACATAGAGAAGAAATATTAGAAATCCAAAAAGAATGACAAAATAGAAAAACGTCGGAAGCAATTACAGATTTATAACATACTTAAGTATATTTTGGAAAATCCTAACTGGATAACTTGCGTGTACACCGAGAACTATTTACAGTTCTGAAAACAAACCAACGAAATGGTTGACATGTTAATCGTCGTCTAAAATATTATTAAAGAAAAATAATAAAACCATGCATGTGGATGCTACAGTTTTCAAAATGGGAGAGTAGAACTGCAACATTTCAATTACTTACTAAGGTCCTCATAACAATATCTGGTGAAGAGAGTCGCAAAACTATCAAAAAAGCAAATTATCAACATGTTCAGCAGGAAATAAATACCCTAGAAAACCGAAAGCACCAAAGTAAAGAATAGAAAAAAATAAAAAATATACTCTTCAAAATGCTAAAACAGAATAAAAACATGGATAGACTAAAAAATAATCAAACCCACAATCCTACAAATTTGAATATTAGGATGTCTGATTATACTAAAATTTTCAAAAAGTTGGTGAAGTTTATGAGAAAATCTAGAGAAATTTAGAGTAGAACTAATTGCAAGAGTATAATTATTTACTCGAGACATCGGCAAAAGAGGCTCTTATAAAGAGACTAGCTGTTTTCACTCTTATTTAAGGTAACAATGATACTGTTCACTTATATAATAAGATCTACATTTACAAAATTACAAAGAAAATCCTAGTTACTTTATTATTATAGAAGAATTGAAATTGCTTGATAAAAAGGGAACTGGTGACGTTCATATAAATGGTTAGGATTTTCAATCAAGATATCAATATAGAGTTTGAAATTGAAAATGTTCAGCGAAAGGTCAATAAAAGTAATCAAACAACATAAGGATGATATTGTCAGCACGAAAATTGCTATTATTTAAGACTAATGAAAGTGAATTTAAAGTACAAAAAAATGAAACAAGTTAAAAATATTATATACGTCAACTTAGCAGCAGAAAATTGATTGAAAACCGAGGACTCCTACGTAAATAACAAAGAGAATGCTGAAAATGTGCATTGCAAGAAGCTAAGACAGAAAAAATCATGGATAGAATAGAAAACAATCGAAGACATGATCCTACAACTAGGATCATGTCTTAGGTTGTGTGTGAATGCTAAAAATGAGGTTGTGTGTGAATGCTAAAGCTTTCGAGGCAGGTAGAGAAGTTTATGGCCAAGAACAGTTGTGTGCTTTATTCTTGTAGTTGTGGCAAAGAATATCAACTTGAAACTAGCTGCCTCAAAAAGTAAAAGCTGAAAACCATCAAAAATCCATAATGAGGTGATAGACAATGAAATCCGGCATGGCTGATCATGTATGAATACAAATAAATAGTTATCCATCCCTGTTGAATCAAAGAAAAACCTGGACAGGAAGAACACTGACATTTAAAAGGATCAGTGCACGTTCTAGGCTATGAGAACCTACTTTGTAGATCTAATATAGAAATGATTATGGGAGCCGCTAAGAAAAAAGTCAGATAAATAGCAGCAGGTTTTTAATAGCAGCAGCTGTTACAGAAGAGAAACTTCAGTGAGTGAAGTTAAATATGACAAGTAGTAGCTTTCATCAGTGTGCAGGTTAAGTTTAAAGCTCCAAATTTTCCATGAAAAATTGTGTCTCGAGACAACAGCTAAGTGGTTAGTGAATGATTTTCGTATGTAAATATAGATAACTGCTCATCTCTGGAATAAATATTGAAATTAATGTGGAACACACACACACACACACACACACACACACACACACACACACACACACACACACAGACAGACAGACAGACACACACACACAAAATAGAATTTGCATCTTGGAGAAACTGTTATTATATCTCAATTGCCTTAGACCGCTCAGTTACGTAGGACCTAATAATCAAACAATGCTCGAATAATCGTTTTTGAACACACATTCCTTCCGATACCCGAAAGAGATATATCTGCCCTGTTTGGTACCCTAGCCTAACCAAAGACAATGGATTAAATCCAACATATTTTTAATTATTATATATATATATGGGTGGGGCAAGAAAGACAAATGTATCAATTTTTCTCCATAGAATGTAGATACAAATAGTTTAACCAACTACAAAGTTTTCTTCAATATTTTAGCTTTCATATGATGTAATAAAATTATTATTATTATGTCATTTTTCATCATATTTCGATTTCTGCTTTGGTCTCACTACCAACCAAGTCTGCGGGGAGACATAAGGCAGGTAGTGTCATGTTGTTATGGCTCCATTTCATGTTTTTCTATCTTCCCTATCATCTCCAGCATTACATAGATAAAGTTTTCCTTAGTGTGTGGGCTGTACTTAATAAGACAATTTTTTGTATATCTCTTAAGCTGGGGTTTCCAGGGATTCTTTCAATGTGTTGTTTTGTTCCATTTTTTATTATTCCAAGTGCACCTACTATCACTGGCACAACTCTTGTTTTCAATTTCCACATTTTTCCTATTTCAATTTCCAGGTCTTTATATTTTGACAGTTTTTCAAATTCCTTGATTGCTATGTTACAATCCGCTGGACAAGCCATATCAATTAATAGACAAGTTTTCTCCTTCTGGTTTTTAACAATAATGTCTGGCCTGTTTGCTTCAATTTTTCTGTCTGTGTAGATGGTGTAATCCCATAGAATGGTTACATCTTCTATTTCTGTAACCGGTGCTGAGTGATGTTCATACCAGTGTTTGCCTACAGCTTTTCCATAATGTTTGCATATTGCCCAATGTAAATATTGCCCAACTCTATCGTGGCGATTTTTATATTCATTTGGGGCAAGCACAGAACAGCCTGAGATTAGGTGGTCTATTGTTTCTTGGTGTTTATCACAGAACCTGCATTTTGGATCCATATTATTATGCATAATATTTGCCTGGAAGTTTCTAGTGAAAAGACTTTGGTCTTGTGCTGCAAGAATAAAGCCTTCAGTTTCGGACTTTAATCCAGATGCACGTAACCATCGATGAGTATTAACTTTGTCAACATTAGATTTATTGGCACGTACTGGATATTGGCCATGCAGAGGTTTGTCTTGCCAGCGCTGTTTCATCTGTTCAAGAGATTTGTCTTTGGCTTTCATTTTCATATTCTTTGCCGCAATAGTCGGCTCTTAGCTTCCGTTCTGCTTTTCTACAGAATCTACTAACTGTAAATCTTGTTTGAATTTACTGCCTTCTTTTATTATTGAATATTTTTTCTTTCTTTCTTCATGTTGCCTTACTAATTGTAACATCCAATCCTTTGTTGTTTCTATGTATGTTAGTAAGCCAATAGTTGTTGTCTTGTATGACAATTCCAGCTGAATAAGACCTCTTCCACCTTCTTTACGGGGTATGTATAGACGATCTACATCAGCCTTTGGATGATGCATCTTATGCTTAGAAAGCCGCTTTCTTGTTTTAGCATCTTATTTATTTTATTATTTATTTTAGCATCTTATTATTATTATCTTATTATTTATTTTAGCATTTATTTTATTATTTATTTTAGCATCTTATTTATTTTATTATTATTATTATTATTATTATTATTATTATTATTATTATTATTATTATTTGTAATAAAATCTGCAGGTTTTCAGCCATCAGTCTTTTACGGTTAGTTCAAGATACTACATCTTCAACTGCAGTTACCACGAAAACGACACTTATCAACACCATTATGATCATCACTACCACTACTAATACTACTAATTATTATTATTATTATTATTATTATTATTATTATTATTATTATTATTGTAGTTGCAATTATATAATAATAATAATAATAATAATAATAATAATAATAATAATAATAATAATAATAATAATAATAATAATTATTATTATTATTATTATTATTATTATTATTATTATTATTATATAATTTTTCATCATATTTCGATTTCTGCTTTGGTCTCACTACCAACCAAGTCTGCGGGGAGACCTAAGGCTGGTCGTGGCGTGTTGCTATGGCCCAATTTCATGTTTTTTCTATCTTCCCTATCATTCCTAGCGTTACATAGATAAAGTTTTCCTTAGTGTGTGGGCTGTACTTAATAAGCTTAAGCCAAAGATAAAGCTCTTGAACAGATGAAACAACGCTGGCAAGACAAACCTCTTCATGGCCAATATCCAGAACGTGTCAATAAATCCAATGATGATAAAGTTAATACTCATCGATGGTTACGTGCATCTGGATTAAAGTCTGAAACTGAAGGCTTTATTCTTGCAGCACAAGACCAAAGTCTCTTCACTAGAAACTTTCAGGCAAATATTATGCATAATAATATGGATCCAAAATGCAGGTTTTGTGATAAACACCAAGAAACAATAGACCACCAAATCTCAGGCTGTTCTGTGCTTGCCCCAAATGAATATAAAAATCGCCACGATAGAGTTGGGCAATATTTACATTGGACAATGTGCAAACACTATGGAAAATCTGTAAACAAACACTGGTATGAATATCACCCAGCACCGGTTACAGAAAAAGATGTCACCAATCTATGGGATTACACCATCTACACAGACAGAAAAATTGAAGCAAATAGACCAGACATTATTGTTAAAAACCCGAAAGAGAAAACTTGTCTATTAATTGATATGGCTTGTCCAGCGGATTGTAACATAGCAACCAAGGAATTTGAAAAACTGTCAAAATATAAAGACCTGGAAATTGAAATAGAAAAAAATGTAGAAATTGAAAACAAGATTCGTTCCAGTGATAATAGGTGCATTTGGAATGATAAAAAATGGAACAAAACAACACACTGAAAGAATCCCTGGAAACCCCAGCTTAAGAGATATACAAAAAATTGTCTTATTAAGTACAGTCCACACACTAAGGAAAACGTTATCTATGTATCTAGAGAAGATAGAAAAAACATGAAATGGGGTTATAACAACACGCCACGACCAGCCATAGGTTTCCCCTCAGACTTGGTTGGTAGTGAGACCAAAGCAGAAATCGAAATATGATGAAAGATGACATAATAATAAAAGTGAATCCAACAAAATATTTAAATATAGGAGAAAAGTAATGATTCTTTAATGAATTAAGATAGTAAAACTATGCTGTTTCTGAAAGATGTAAAAGAAATTAAAATTCCAAATAATTATAGACTGATAACATGATTACTAATGGAACATTTTAAAGGATACCTAAAGAAATAAATCATTGGCTTTAAAGACTAGAACCATTTTGCATGAATCAAAAATAGGAAGAGACAAATAATTTATGATATATCGATTTAAAAACTTCTAAATTTAAAGGAGTCTTCCTATCATCCTGAATAACTACATGTTGTGAATTTCATTACAACAGAAAATTGGAAAAGTAAAGCTAACTACAAGAAGACAGGAAAATCTTCTGCCAATTTAGTCATGGATCAAAAGAGATATAATCGCCTAAGTGTGTATCACGTATAGCAATTATCTGACTGATAATAATGATGCTAATGAAATGTTAAAATTATGCAGTTAAGATTAAAGATTCCAATGTTATGAGAAGAGGTGAAACAATGCATGCATATGGATGATTTATAAATTTGACTATAATAAAAAAAGAAAAGAAAAATGAACGAGAATGTCTGATAGAAATAGTGAAAATGAATAACTAATTTATAGGAATAGAATTTGGCTTTGAGAAATGTACAATGCTTGTAATAAAAATGAACATAAATAGAAATCCCAGAAGAAATTAAATTTCCTAAACAGGATATTATCAGGTCGCTAAATTGAAAGGATAGCTACAATTACCTGGAAACATCATTCAATAGTCAGTAAAGTATACCTGAGAAAAACAATAAAAATATCAAGACAAAACTTCACTGCAGTGAGTTAATTAAAAGAATAAATAACAAAAGAGTAATTCAGAAATCTGAGTCACAAAACAAGAAAACTGATGGTAACGCATAAGCACCTGCATGGCGGAGATGTCAACAGACTGTATGTTAAAGAAAAAAAGAACAATGAAGAGCATTAGTCAGTATCAAAGAAGATGATCGATAAATAAATAAGAGAGTGTAAGAGAAGACAATCTAGTGAAAATTTAGGCTAAAATTAACAGAGGATTAAGAGAAAGATAAAAACATAATGAGAAGAAAAAATTTAGGGTTACGTCAAAAGACAAGTCGAGAAAATATCAAATAAATTGAAATGGACATGGTTACATAGAGAAAATATTTATTAAAAAATGGGATGTTCTTAATAGTGGCATAAAATAGTTTATAAGAACCAAACATATAAAGGTTAAAAAAGATAAAAAAATAGAATGTGGAAATGAAGCAACCAACCACGTAATAAGTGGATTAGACCCAAGTCATTACTGTTACAACTATTAACACTAATACGATTACTACTATTACTACTGCTGCTGCTACTACTGTAACCACTAGACCTGTTACGGCATCACACGCATTTAGCAGTGATGCATGTACCTGGTATAGACAAGGTGTCATGAGGGCTATATTGGGTTTAGATATTTTACCCCATCATCACTTAGCATGATGCTCTCTCATTCATTAATAATAATAATAATAATAATAATAATAATAGCAAAATTTATAAGAAGATATTGCTAAAATCTTATCAGAGTGGGTAATATGACAGGTATATTGGGCTTTGAATATTTGTACATGAGCGTCATTTTGTTGGCTTTCTGTAGTTTTACTTAATAATTCTGTGATGCCTGTAGTTAGTATACTCTTATCAGACTGGGAGCATGATGAATATTTTGGGTATTGAATATAATAATAATAATAATAATAATAATAATAATAATAATAATAATAATAATGTCAGCTCTCGCTTGAAAACCCATTTAGGAGAAGGAAAACTCCGAACAACAACCCGCAACCCAAGGTGGTAATCGTGTCGAGGAGTAAATGGCTACTGTGTTATGAGGTCACAAACGATCCCCTACAGGCTTCGAGCTCCTGTTTGTAAAAGACTGTTACCCAGCGTGCCGGGAAACTTTGGTTGGACTTTTGGACCCGTGCGTCACTCGTGGAAAAAATATGAGAAATACAAATAGAAATAAAAAGTCCAGTATGGCTCTTCCAATGGATAAACAGGGAGCCCATCCTTCAGGAGGGAACCTACCTGTCGTCGAAAAATCTGCCATAGGAACAAACTCCTGCACAAAGAATGAATCTTCAGGACCCCACAACCAGGATAATCCTAATGATGGCCTTCAAAAAAAACTCCAGCTAGATCTATAACCATACACTTAAAGAAAAAAAGAATAAAATAGTCACGTGAGGAGTACAAAGTCGTTATGACTGCATTTCATGAAGCATTACTCAAACCTTAAAAAATATCACTTGCCAAACATATGACATTTGGCAAGAAAAGGTTGGACAAACAAATAGAAAGTACATTGACGAAAATAAATGAGCCAATGTACGAAGATACATCATGCGAAATAACCGATTGACAGAGGCTGAAATTAATGAGATAAAAAGAATTGCAACCCAAATAGATGAATCAACAAAATATGAAGTGAAACCGGAATCATAAATAAAAAGTAGTAACATCAAACAAGCCACAGGTCATAATGTAGATACCGTGATACACACAAATCACTGTGAAGATAATGCTGTAAGCTTAGAAGTGCTGGAAAGGTGTGATCTCAGTCAGTTAGAAGACGGCAATAAAACGAGTTCAAAACACATTGAACAGAATTATTTTGCAGTAAACAAGAAAAATATACAAGAATCCCAGGAAAAAATCAAGAAAAATAAAAGTCTTATACAAAATATTGCAATGGAGGAACGAGAACAACTCCTAAAATTGCAACCAACAAAGCATAACCTCGAAACTATTAAACGCTACACTGCAGCACTCAAATTAATTTTGGATGAAGAAGACATATAAATCTCAATGTAGCAATATATGCATCAGCAACAGCACTAACAAAAATATTGAACATCAAATTAAGAAGAAGGCAGCCTCGCAGACATGAAGAACCACATTGGAAAATAAAAATAGGAAAAGAAATCGAACAACTTAGAAGTGAACTATCAGTACTCAATGAACTGACAAGATGAATAAATGTAAGAACTAGGAAAAGTAGAAGAGTCGAAAGAAAAAACATTAGAAATGAAAATGAAGTCCTATCAACTAAGGAAAAATTAAAGCAAACAATACAACTGAAAGCTCAAAGAATAAGACACTATGAGAAAAGATCAAGATTCTACAGAAAAAACAAGATTTTTCAAACCGAAGCAAAGAAAGTTTACAGGGACATACGTAAAAAATGAATTGAAATTACAGTCCCCACCCAAAAATGGAAGAAGTTATACAGTTCTGGAAAAAAATATGGGCTTGCCATAAAGAACATAACAAAAGGGCAGACATGATTACTCAAAAAATAGAACGAATGAAAAATAAACCAGAACAGACATGGGCTGAATTCACGGAAGAAAATTTTAAATGTGCACTGAAAAAAGCACATAATTGAAAATTTCCAGGAATAGATAAAATTCCTGACTTTTCGCTATATTATTTAAACACAGCACATAAAAACTAGCCAAAGAACTTCAAGAAATGGTTAACAATCCCACTAAAATACCCAAGAATAGCGACACAAGTAATCCGAAAAACTACAGACCAATTACATGCCTTCGACTTTATACAAACTATTAACACCTATTTTAACAAAACAGACATATTTATTCTTGCAAAGAAATGACATGTTACCGCTTGAAAAAAAACGGGTGCAAACGTGGCTGTTACGAATGTAAAGACCAATTGCTTATTAACATAATGATCCTGGAAAACCGCTACAACGCAAAGAAAAATCTTAGTAATGCCTGGATAGATTATCGTAAGGCATTCGATAGTGTGCCACATTCCTGGATCTTGAAGACTTTAAATATATACAAGATATCACTCGTCTTCATCAATTTCATCAAACAATGCACTCAATAATAATACTAATTGTATGATGCATTTCGTGTACTCTTACCAGATTCGCTGGCATGACAGTTATATTAGTTTTCAAAGAATCGTACACCAGAGTCACTTTATTGGCATCAGCCTCTCAGCCAACGATAATAATAATGATAATAATAATAATTGTATGTTGTATTTGTTTTACTCTGAGTGACATAATGGGTATGTTTGGTTACGAAATTTTTACCACAGTGTCATATTATTGGCGTGAGACTCTCTCACTTAATAATAATAAAAATGATAACGATAATAATAATAATTGTATGATGTATTTTGTGCACTCTTATCAGATTAGTGGCATGATGAGCCTACTGGGTTTGAATATTTGTACCGCAATATCACTCTGTTGGCACCAGGCTCTTTCACTCAATAATAATAATAATAATAATAATAATAATAATAATAATAATAATAATAATAATAATATTATCGAAATGCATTCGATAGTGTGCCACATTCTTGGATTTTAAAGACTTTAAATATATACAAGATATCGCCCGTCATCATCAATTTCATCAAACAGTGCATGTCTATATGGAAAACAACCCTTTACCTCAATCATATAAATGGAACCTATAAGTCTAATGAAATAAACATCAAAAGAGGTATATTTCAAGGTGATTCTTTATCTCCCTTACTATTCCGCACATCATTAATAGCACTAACCAGTCAACTTAATAAGACAGGATGTGGTTATAAAATAGGCCAAAAGAAAATAAGCCATCTATTTTACATGGATGACTTAAAGTTATATGCTAAGAATAATAATGAGCTGGAAGGTCTTCTGCAAACTGTAAAATGCTTCAGCAAAGACATTGGAATGAAATTTAATTTGAATAAATGTGCTAAAGCTACAGTTTTACGTGGATCAATACAAGAAACATCCTCAATTAGCTTAGACCCTGCTGTAACAATAAAAGAATTGAAACCAGAAGCTTATAAATACCTAGGTGTAAATGAGAGCGAAAACATTCACCATAAAAAAATGAAAGAAATAGTGCGTAAAGAGTACTATAGAAGGTAACGAATGATATTAAAAACTGAATTAAATTCACAGAACAGAGTTATGGCCATTAATAGCCTTGCAATCCCAGTTGTCCAATATAGCTTTAACATCTTAAACTGGACTCTAAATGACATCAGGCGAATGGATGCTAAAACAAAAAAGCTTCTTTCTAAGCATAAGATGCATCATCCAAAGGCTGATGTAGATCGTCTATACATACCCCGTAAAGAAGGTGGAAGAGGTCTTATTCAGCTGGAATTGTCATACAAGACAACAACTATTGGCTTACTAACATACATAGAAACAACAAAGGATTGGATGATACAATTAGTAAGGCAACATGAAGAAAGAAAGAAAAAATATTCAATAATAAAAGAAGGCAGTAAATTCAAACAAGATTTACAGTTAGTAGATTCTGTAGAAAAGCAGAACGGAAGCCAAGAGCCGACTATTGCGGCAAAAAATATGAAAATGAAAGCCAAAGATATAGCTCTTGAACAGATGAAACAGCGCTGGCAAGACAAACCTCTGCATGGCCAATATCCAGAACGTGCCAATAAATCCAATGTTGACAAAGTTAATACTCATCGATGGTTACGTGCATCTGGATTAAAGTCTGAAACTAAAGGCTTTATTCTTGCAGCACAAGACCAAAGTCTTTTCACTAGAAACTTTCAGGCAAATATTATGCATAATAATATGGATCCAAAATGCAGGTTTTGTGATAAACACCAAGAAACAATAGACCACCTGTTCTGTGCTCGCCCCAAATGAATATAAAAATCGCCACGATAGAGTTGGGCAATATTTACATTGGGCAATGTGCAAACATTATGGAAAAGCTGTAAACAAACACTGGTATGAACATCACCCAGCACCGGTTACAGAAATAGAAGATGTAACCATTCTATGGGATTACACCATCTACACAGACAGAAAAATTGAAGCAAACAGGCCAGACATTATTGTTAAAAGCCAGAAGGAGAAAACTTGTCTATTAATTGATATGGCTTGTCCAGCGGATTGTAACATAGCAATCAAGGAATTTGAAAAACTGTCAAAATATAAAGACCTGGAAATTGAAATAGAAAAATGTGGAAATTGAAAACAAGAGTTAAGTACAGCCCACACACTAAGGAAAACTTTATCTATGTAATGCTGGAGATGATAGGGAAGATAGAAAAACATGAAATGGAGCCATAACAACACGCCACTACCTGCCTTAGGACTCCAAAGCAGAAATCGAAATATGATGAAAAATGACATAATAATAATAATGAAAAATAGTAACTTAAATAAAATATAAATAATAATGATATTCAATAATGAAAAACGGAAGTAAATACAAACAAGATTTACAGTTAGTAGATTATGTAGAAAAGCCAAATCGAAACCACAAAACAACTATTGCAGGAAAAATATGGAAAAGAAAGCCAAGGATAAAGCTCTTGAACAGATGAAACAACTCTGTCAAGACAAACCTCTGCATGGCCAATATCCAGAACATACTAATAAACCCAACGTTGATAAAGTTAATACTCATCGATGGTTACGTGCATCTGGATTAAATTCTGAAACTGAAGGCTTTTCACTAGTAACTTTCAGGCAAATATCATACTTAATGATGTGGATTCAAAATGCAGATTCTGCGACAAATAACAGGAAACCATATATCATCTAATCTCAGTTTGTTTTGTACTTGCCCCAAATGAATATAAAAATCATTATGATAGAGTGGCGCAAAATTTACACTTGACAGAGTGCAAACATTTTGGAAAATATGTAAACTGGTATGAATATCACCCAGCACCAGTTACAGAAATAGAAGATATCACAATTCTATGAGATTATATCATCTTTACCAGTGGTGACTGTGGATCTCTGAAAGTAGTTGAGGGCACTTAGGAGCCCTAATTTTTCTGAAGGTGAGAATGGCAAACTCAAACTGTGTCTTCATTTTCATACTACACCACTATCATATGCACAATTTAGGAATGAGTATGAGAATAAATATATTACTTCACTAAATTAAACGGAATAACTTTTCATTCATAGTAGTTAAATTCTAATCTATTATTGCCCTATTTTTAATTCTGAAGCTGTTTAAAGCTTATAAATATATGGGGGCATCCAAGGGACCAGCAATAATTCTGTGAGGAGCTTGGCTCCTTCTCTCCCTGCTCCCCATAGAATCACCACTGATCTTTATAAAGAGGAAGTTGAATCAAATGCGCCAGACATATTTGTTAAAATAAAAAAGAAATTTCTTACTAATTGATATGGCATTCTCAGGGCACTGTAGCAAACAAACGAATAAATAGGAAATTTGAAAAGTTGATAAGTATAAAGACATGGAAATTGAAATAGAAAAAATGTGAAAATTGAAAACAAGAATATTATGGTTCATAGTTGGTGCACTTGGAATAATGCAAAAGAAACAGAACAATACAATGAAAACATTCCACAGAATCCAAGCTCTAGAGTTATACAAAAAATATCGTGGTAAGTACAGCTTGTGCATTAAGAAAAACTTTGTCTGTATAACGCTAATGATGTTATGGGAGCTAGAAAAACAAATCATGAAATGTAGCCATAACAATACACCGCTACCTGCCTTAGGTTTTGCCGCAGACTTGGTAAGTAGTGTGACCATAGCCGAAATCAAATATAATAAGAAGAAGAAGGAGGAGGAGGAGGAGGAGGAGGAGGAAAAGAAGAAGAAGAAGAAGAAGAAGAAAGAAAGAAAGAAAGAAAGAAATCTCGTCATTGATAATTTAAAGGTAGACAGAAGCTATTGTAGACATTCATAAACATGATTATGCAGTGGACAGCTTGAAAGCGAAGCAGTATATTTTATAATTACAAAACAAAACTTCATACTCCAACTTAGAAAAACACATTACATTTAATAAAATGACAAAAATATCTTGTTATCTCTACTGATATAAAATTTTACTATTTAGTTTCATTTTATATTGCACAATACCCAAAAGAACATAGCAAGATTCTGTTGTGCTAACCACTTAAATGTGGAGAACCTACCTGCTTTGAAAATTATCACATTGGTTTTTTACATGAGATCAAAACTCGACTGTGTCCTTAGTGAAAAACAGAAAATGAAAATATTTATGAAGCGTGGCCAAAGACGATATAAGAAAAAAAAAGAAGAGAAAATGAAAAATACATGGCACTCATCCTGAATAGAAAGGCCTGCCTATCCGCCCACATTGAAACAAGCATCATATATCGATATTTTACATATGTTTCAGTATCATGTTTTTTAAAGGATAAGAACTCTGTAACTATCAGTACCAAAGCATTTTACTCTATGACGATATCTTATTAGTTAGATGTTCATTAACTTACAAACTAGTAAAAGAAAATTAACGTTATTGGTTATTAAACAGTCAGTTAATTTCTATACATGATACACGATTGGGGGATTATGTCTGTTTTAGGACATGAATGATTACAGATAAATTTTTTTCGCATTAGGTTGCCATTACTTCCTGCGGTATACCGGTTGCCAACCCAAACTCTAAAAGCCAATCTGTCCTGCTATTTAATCCATGGCTGGAAGGAGAAGAGATGGAATAATATCTTTTACAAAACGTATTTGTGGGCAAATGCACATTAGAAAGGTATTAATCTGTCTCTTACTTCTCCAGATATGGGTAAAATTAAAGGACAGATTAACTTTGGTTTGCAACCAGTCTACTGCAGAAAGTAATGGCATCCTACTGCAAGAAAATCTGCCCAGTCAGTCATGTCTCGTTCGAGACATGATCATGTATTGCACTTAACTTCATAAGCGAATGTAATGAATTCGACTCAAATTCGAACTCGGCTCTCCGGTTATTAGTATGATACCATAAATACCATGTACGATAGGCACTCATACAAAAATGTAAGTGACGCTCTATAAAAAATAACAAAAAGCAACTATGAAAGCTAAAAGTAAACATAAATAAGTAAAAAAAAAAAAAAAAAAAACGAGCGTTAAGGAGGGGGACAGGATGCTGATTTTCAATTCTAGTATCTCCTGACCAGTCGGCATCGAGCCAGACAACCAGGCGTGGCCAGACAAGATAAAACTTTAAGCTGGTCAACGTTTATTCTGCAACCAATTAATGTAAAGTGACATTCACCAACCGCTAAAGGCTACGAAACAGGTTTTTAAATAAACCTGTTGGCTATAAGGTTTTTGGTGTTTATTTCTCACGACAGTATATTTTCAGAGAAAATATCGAATAAATTTCGATCTTCACAGGGGACTTCAAATTTCTAGGTTTGTGTCAAACAACTCTAAACGAATGAAAGTAGCTCTCTGGCTTGCAAGCAAGTCTCATTAAATATTACTACTCATTAAATATTACTTCTGTGTTCAATCTATGCTGAATGCATGAAACGTGGCTTTGTTCTAACATTGTTAAGCTTTATAGTTCAGTACAACTTCAATTGAACTAAGTGAAGTTTGTATATGAGCAATTATTGTTGTAGGGGGTTTCATTCCTCATTAGAAACAACGCAATTCTGAAATTCTAAACAAATAGGCAGAAATTGTATAATCAATTCACATTCGGGAACAACTGTGACAGCAATACCCGAACACGGTAAACTTACACTGATGGTATTAATAAAAATTCTGTAATAAAAGGAACAATTGGTGCACTATAACAACCCTGTTTTTATACATACCAATTGTTCTAAAATAACATTAACAGAAAACAATATATGATTAGTGAACATGAAAGCGTGAATGATATTTCCGTGTTCGATTGAATGGCTTTATTTAAATAGGAAAAGATGAAGGCATCTCTAAAAAGATTATTAATCAATATATGATTTTTGTTTAACTTTCTGGAATGCAAAATTACCATTATTATCTTTAATATTTTCCATCGGACTAATATTCTTATTTATGTTTTCCAAAACAAACTTGTAGAATTATTGTGAATAAAAATAAAAGTAAAAATGATATTTGATTAAGAATGAAATTTTGATTTTATTTCAGTTTGTCATTAGCAACAAAACATTATATGTGGAAAGGATGAAATTAATACCGAAAATGTACGTAAACAATATCTGATTAACAAATGTTATTTGTAAATATTCCATATTTATCCTCATCGCCAACCCAACATTATGGATATATAGAAAGCATAAAAGAGAGCCTGATATACATTTTCGTATCTAATCAATATTTAGTAAAGAAACAGTTTAGCCTTTTTGATTGTGTTAATATATAATCATTGAAAAATATATTTTTAATACTTGAATAGAGTTACAAGATCAATAATCTCTTTAATTATTTCTATTTATTTTCAACATCTGTTTAATGTTTAGTTCTATGAAGCATAAAACATGAAATTAAATTTATAGCACAATATTTGTTTTAATTTTATTTTTGCTTAAAAAGTTCTGTTTAATATTTAAATTAGATTGAATTCCTGTCACAAAGTGTTTTGTAATTAGTACATTATTTATTTCAGGTAATAGTCTTTAGTGTTAAAGCCCGTCTAAATATAAATTTTTGAATGACCATTTTCAGAACAGACAATATTTGTTTGATCGTCCCAGCAACTTAAATTTCGTTTATATTATTGTATGATTACTAAAATAAATAAGTTTCGTACCTAGCTGGATAATAACGTAGAAATAACTTAGTGTTGTAATTATGTGCGTCATTTTTTCAAACTAACAATGCGTGTTAAATAAACTGACCTAACTTACGGTAAAATTACGATGAAAGCAATGGCTCTTGTCTGTTCATGAACTTAAACAGTGTTGATCAATGGTCACTTACGAATAACATTTACTGAAACATTGTTTTATACGAGATAACATAAAAGCTTAGTAAATAAAAAACAATGTTTATTTAACATTATAGCAATTCGATAAGGCATGAATCTATATCTCAATTAATCCTGCTCTATCACTAGATGCAAAATTAGTAAACCAAGTTTAAAATTCTATCGAGGGTGCATGCGTTCACTTAACACTAATAACATTGAGAAAGGCATGGAATCATTTATTACTGAATTCTACAATTTGATTGAAGCTAGTTGCGTTTACTTCTCACTAATAACGTTGAGAATGGCAGGAGTTAACTTCTTTTTTTGTCAGAAATATTTTTAAAATATATTGCCATCGGTATGCTACGATAATTTACGGAGAAGAAAGGGCTGAGTGAACACACTGTCAAACCAGTCTACTTTACCTGTCCTCGGAGAAGTAAGAGTAAAAAGCTGTTACACCGATTGACAGAGGCAAGTTAAATTCGGTGGGCGTGTAGATATGTATTATTTCCAAGTATTTTATTCTTGTTATTGTTGTTGTTATCATCACTAGTTATTATCTGTCTTTTCAGCCCCCCCCCCAATCTATCATCGACTTTAATTTTCGCCTCGTTATATTTTCTATTATTCCAATTGTATCCCTTTTTATTTTCCCTTTTCCATTTGTTTCTCGCCTTACCCAAGCTGTCTTTAGAAATAACAAGCAAAAAATGAAAGATATACTGTGTGCCTTTCATAGCTGTCACACATTGTGTTATTCATTTTGCTACGAATTTGCTCGCTTCCAGCCAACCATGACCTAATTGCATGCTTGATTTCTTGTGTATCATTTCAGGTTCAGTTGCATGGCAATCACTTTTGACTGAAAGAGATTTTTTGGAGTTATGCTGTAGGATGAGGAGGAAGTAAAATCAAAGAAACAAATAAGAAAAGAAAAGTTATCTTAATTATTAATATTATTATATTATTTTAATTTTTACTATTTTTCGGTCATCTTATTTTGCAGAGGTTTTGCTCTAATCTTACTTTTACTATATTTCCTCTCAACATTTTAAGTTATTTCTGTCAACACATTTTTATTATTTTCTGTCATCTTATTTTTAATATCGTTTTTCTCAACTTATTTTTGACATCTTTTTTCCAATGTTTTTTCTGTCATCTTACTTTTTTACTATTGTTTCTCTCAATTTATTTTTGACAATTATTTCAGTCCGCTTAATTCCTTCTTAATTTTTACTGTTTTGTCCCATCTTATTTTTTACGGTTATTTAAGTCATAACATTTTGACAATTATTTCTTTCTTGTTTTTTTTACTATGCTTTCTTTGATTTTATGTTTTACTATTTTTCTTTGATTTTATGTTTTAATATTTCTCTTTCTAATATGAAGCAGTATATATGAAAATAGATAAATACTTTTACCATATGTGGTTAGGTGTTCCTGCCATTCGTCCCGAGATTCTCAACAAAATCCAAAGAAGAATCTGCAATCCTTACTTGGCATCTCGATTTCAGTCAGTTTCTCACCGACGTAATGTGGCTTTTCCACAAATATTTTTTCATGGTAACTGCTCTGATAAGCTTTTTTCCCTGGTGCAATTTAAGTGTGCTATAGATTGGTCCCTAGGTCCCACCCTTTTAGCATTGAAATAATTAAATGTAACCGCCATTTCTACTCGAACAGTTTCTTTTCTCGCACTTCCCGCCTGTGAACTCCCTTCTGTTTACTTGCTTCCCTGATAGCTACAACCACCAAAAATGTAAATACTACCTCAACTGCCATATTATATCTTCTTGAATCCCATTCATTTTTTATCCTTTCTTCAATACCTTCCAGTCTTTTCTCTCACTGTAATCCTCTAGGAATTAGTGGCGATTCCGCCTTGTTTGGGGTGAAATGATTAAAAAAAGATTTCATTGTCTAAACAATATAAAGAGAAAAAGTGAAATTATTTATTTGAAATTCTTAATTTACAATGTCTATCAGAATAAATAAATGATCTTAAAATATTTTTTAATATTTTAAGGTCATTTATTAAGATCATTAGCATTAAAATCATAAAAAAGAAATGTTTAACTAATAAATATATAAAGATATTAAAGAAGCAAAAATTATTGAAAAACAACAAAATTAGTGTATAATTAACTGTACCTGTTGGAATAGATGCGACTTAAAATAAGTTCACAGTGTGAAAATTAGAATTCAAATTCTAGCTGAGGCATTTATTTAGTTCTCATGAGTCATTGTAATAAAAGTGAAAACAAAAAGTGTTAAATATTTTCAGAAAATATTCATAAAATTAACAAGTAAGTTAAGGTAATACTGGAACTTTATATTTTTTCAATGGGATAAAATTAAATATTGCTTTAATCTATGCATATTTTTATTAACTTGAAATGATGGTATTATTTTTGTCACGTACGCCATGTTTATTTTATCAAGTACATCGCGTGAAAACGTCTTCTATTATGTCCTGTGAAAAATCATTCTCATCACTGAAAACTAAACGATTAATATTAAGTGAAGTCATAAATAAATTATATTTTATCAAATTTATTTTTCAAACAATAAGTACGATTTATATTTTTTTAAGTATATATGCATAAATATTTTAAATTAATTGTTGCTAAGTATCAGATACCTTGTCAATACATTTTGAGTAATTTCCAAAGTTTTGACATGAAAACGTTTGGACGAATCTTGAATCTGGTTTTCATCAGAGACAGTTTTGTCCATCAAAGCGTTTCGCAACAATTGACAAAAGTAATAACGGGTTAATACAAATTCAGGTGAAAATGATGAGTAAAGCAAAACAGATAAACTAAGTTCCGAAATATTTTTTCTGTGTTATTCTTGCTGTATACGGTTTTCCGTTGTCATAGAGGAGAATATAGTTTTTCCTATTGACAAACGCATGGGGTTTTTGACGAAAACTTTGTAGACACGTTATAGCTGCTCTGCGTATAAATATGAATTTAGCATTTCATTGCTAACACCCAACAGATATTATCACGATAATACCCACACAACGTTATCTTTCTTGATTTCTATTGTTGAGACTTATCCTTGTCAAACCGCTGTTTTTACGTTGAAAATTCTCATCACCTGTTATAATATATTTAAGGAACGGTATATTTCTCTATTATACAAGGAGATTTATTGATAAACGATCCGCTTTGTTCTATCCGTTAAGAACTTATTGAACCAAAACATCAAACTTACTAGCATTTATATATTTTGTACTTTAAGTTATATGGCAGTTGATGATTTGGTTACCATCATTGCTACATATGTTTAATATTATACATTCGTCATTATATTGGCTAACAATAACAGAAATAACTTATGACTTAATCTGATAGACGCTTTCATTATTGCCAGATGATAGCTAATAGAATTTGGGAATTAAAATCTCTGACAAAACTTATTTTTATTTCTGGGTAATCACATATGTCAAAATGTTTTGTTCCACTAAAACCATGAAAATTGTTTTTAGTATTCCAAGTGTTCATAATCTTTGAAGGCAAAAATCAAATTTCATATATTATTAAATATTTTACTATTTTTTAGTTTTCATTGAATATTTTTAGTCAGTACTTTCTTTTGTGAAATACTTCCAAACGTCGCGTACATCATATGAGAATAGTCATAATTCCATTGGAAAAGACAAGAAACTATCTCTTCTCTTGATTCATAACAAACATATATTTGAAAGCAGACTGAAATATCTAGCGTTTTCCGGGTCTTATTTTATAAAAATTTAAAAATAGTACAAAAGGAAAAAAATGAACTTAATTTCCTACTTAATTTTCCTTTTCTTATGATGCTATTTCACACCTTCAGTTCTTAGAATATTTTGGTGTTATTGCCTACAGACAATTTTTAAAATATCATCCCTACCAATGACAGTTATTTAAACTCTCCACATACTCCTCTTCTTTATTGTATGGGAATTTTTCTGTCTGTTTGGCAAATATAATAGAGTAGTTTACATTTGCCTTCTCCACGAAATTTGTAATTCTGTTTTTTTCTTCCCTGAGACAGGTTTCTACTCAAGAAAAGGACTTCCAGCCTACCCAGCTTAAATAGATGGAGGGATAAGTTCAATCGTTTTTCCCAATAAAATTTGTATGAAAGTGAATTCAACAGACTAATCAGTAATTTGAATTGGCCTTGCCGATTTCCCTTATCGTGCTGACAATCTTGCGCTACCTGCATCTCACTTACAATTTTAGAAACCAAGCACACAGAAAGATGTATTGTGGTTTAGCAGTTATTAAGGAGTTATTAGGAGTGGAATCGACAAGCAGAAGTCAAATTCCATCAGAATCTAATTTAATTCAGTTTATATTTTTCTTTATAAGATTTACAAGAATCACTTTATTGACCAAAAAAGTCGTCTTGTACCATAGCAAAGAGAAAGCAATCAGTGAGTGTACATTTAAATAAATTAATTTTCTCTCAACTTAGTTACCTGGAAAATATTGTTATGTTCATTTGCACCCTTCTGGCGAATCTGAAAACAAAAATGAGAGGAAGTAACAAACTGGGGAAAAGAGAGAGAGAGAGAGAGAGAGAGAGAGAGAGAGAGAGAGATGTATAATATTCTACATATAAATAATGATACATTACGTTATAGTCGTAAAAATATGTATGCATTTACATACGTACACAATTGTGCAAATTAATTAAAACAACTGCTTTAGTTTCCTTTATTTCACCCTACAGTCATTTTTAGATCTACTGGAATGACAGGGTGTAATCGATTTCTATTTTTTCCTTAAATTAGGCCATTTGCAGTAGTATGCAGCAATATAAATCTATTTTGGAGTGAATGATGACATTTGTTTGGTATTGAAAAATATTGCATCAAATATTTATCACATCAAGATACTCTTGTCTCGACTGCTGATTAGTTGTTCTACGGCCATTCTCTGCCATCAACGTTATTCTATTCGAAAATTGTAATACTGCACGAACACATTGGCTAACTTTACAGAGAGATCACGGATATTGTTGGTGTCAACCTTTAAACTGTTTGTCGTATCACCAAGGTGAAGAACCAAACTGGATCTATCAGTCCAAAATATAAAGGAAAATGTATTCGGAAGAGAAAATCAATGTCAAGAGATTACATATATGTGATCAGGTAAAATGCGAAAGACATTATTCGTTTTGTTTCAATTAATTTGCACAAGTTTATGAGTGACTGTAGAATACTTGCTAGAAAAGAAATTATTTGATATTAAGTTAGTTTTTCACTCGAAACTCATCGGAAGTACCCAGATTTTCAGTTACCTGATACTCCGCTTTAGAACGTTGGTTAATAAATTACGAATACAATGTAAGCTAGTCCACGGGGGTGTTTTTTAAATATCGATAATTACTTATGTGAAACCACTTTCAAATCAGACCTACTTGAACATCAAGCTACAAGAAGCTGTTGCAGCATAGTAAAATTTAATTACTCTATTTAAGTAATGCACATCTCTCTTTGGAAGATTTTGAAATCCATATCTGTTAACTATAGCTTAATAACAAAATACGATTGGTCTGAAAGTGGTTTCTTAATAAAATAAAAAAGAAATCGAGAGATACATTTTCTTTAATACGACTTTCAATCTCTAAACCTATAAATATTGATATTTTACTGTTTAAAAAAAAGAAACAGGTATGTCTATTCAAACATGCGTATCTGCTAAATATAGCTTTTAAGATAATTATAAAAATAATATTACAAAAAATATTAACGAATTAAAAATATAATTGCCTAAAAATTTCTTTATTTCGGTTTTGGATGTAAAAATCAAAGTTAACCAGTATAGATTCCGTAAGGTCCTAAAAAGAGATGTGCATTTCTCATATAGGATAACTGAGTCTTACTTTATTGTAATGGCTTATCGTAGCATAAGTACATTTTATATAATCATAATTATTTTCTTACATGAAACCTACCAATATTTTATTCATAATGTGTATATATATGATTGTAAGCGCACAACTGCACTAATGTAAAAGTCATAAGAACATATACACATGTGCACCTAAACTGTATCGTTATTTTTCTTTTAAACGCAATTATATTACTTTTTATGAAAACGTTCATCTCGATGCACATAACATTAAAAACATTAACATCCACGCAATATATGCACAGTCACATTCATTTGCAGAACCATATACACATAAACCTACATACGCACACCTGAACAAACGTGAAATTAGCTACAATCATCCAGGCGTACTTGAACACACAAGCATAGAAGATGATGCATGTCCCAAACCCATCACAAGAAACAACTCAACGCACCTGCGCGCATGGGTAACTCTGTATCTTTCTGTGACACAAGAAAGTTATCAATTTACAAAATGTATGGAACAAGATGTACAAGCAGATGTAGAGATTTATTAATATAGAGAGGCATTGTATTTTTAACGCATGGGAAGAGGCACTACATAACAGACCTCAACAATCTGTTTCGAGAGATGTGTACTTCACCACCCCGACTGTCACCTCTATAACTGTCGCCTGCCTTTACCTTTTGCCTAAGGGACACAACATCGGTGTCTCCGTCACTGTGAGCTGTGTCTCTCCCCAACGGCGGCACAGACAGTTGGCGCCAAGGCTTTCTCGACAAAACGCCGCATCACTCACCTCAGCCAGTCGCACATGTCATATGACCCCTCCAGCGAATATAAGACTACTCTTTTTCAATTACGCCGTCCAGTCGGCAGGTTTTAAAAATCATCCAAGTAACCAACTAACTAAAGTTTTTAAGAGTATCAATATAAGGAACAGGTTTTTGTGCGATACCCATCTATATTAAACTCATTTTATAGACTTTTAGATATTGAACACAATTTTTCTTGTTCCTTTTTTTTATTTGGTTTAAGAGACATTGCATGCATACACAAACACACAAATAATAATAATAATAATGATAATAATAATAATAACAAATTATTATTATTATTATTATTATTATTATTATTATTATTATTATTATTTAGTGTACATACCAGTAGCGGATGGTAATTTAATTCTGCTTGTAATAAATGAAAGTGTGTCCTAAAAGATGCTAAGCTGTTTTCTGATATAATAGAGCGGCGTATAGACCCTCGCAAGTTTGGTTCCATTGATTATTGGCGGCTCTGCAAGAGTGTGCTGAACAACAGAAAACCCTCGATCTCTCCTCTATTCAATCAATTCAAAGTGGAGTACCCACATCTAATTTCTCATATAGAAATAAGGCTCATTTGAGAAAGATATATATAATCCTATCTGTGGTCTTCAGCATAAATTCTAAGCCTGACTTTCATAAGGCAAGCAGAGTTGATGGAATTCCAGTCATCGTTTGTAAGAAATGTGACCCTGGGCTGACTCCAGTCCTCTCCAAACTTTATAACTATTGCCTCACTTCTTCCTGCTTACTCAGCTGCTATCGCCCATAGGAATCACTTCTCGTCTGATCACAATAGGCTCCACTTTCTCTCTCTGCTCGTAATGAATGTAAGCCTGCCCAAAATGATGTTTGCTGATAGAATGAAGCAGCGTATAGTATCTCGCAAGTTTGGTTCTAAAGATTACTGGCGGCTCTGCAAGAGTGTGCTGAACAACAGAAAACCCTCGATCTCTCCTCTACTCAATCAATTCGAAGTCCTCACATCCATAGCAGACAACGTCGAATGCTTTGCTCACAGATTCTCATTTAACTCTACATTTGACTCATCTGGAGTACCCACAACCAAGCTACTACCTAGAATTGAGGATTAACTGAGTAATATATAACCCATCTCTGGTCTCTAACATGATTTCTAAGTTTGAATCCCATAGAGCAAGCGGAAGTGATGAAATTTCAGTTATCGTCTAACCCTTTGAGCTGGCTTTAGTCCTCTTCAAACTCTGTAATTATTGCCTCACTTCTTCCTGCTTTCCTGCTTGCTGGAAGTTCTTCTCTCTAATTCCTGTTTTAAGAACACTGAGAAGTTCTCTGACTGCTCTAATTATTTCCATATTAACCTCTTAATTCTTTTTAGCAAAGTATGCAAGACTACTATAATTGCTGAAATAGTCAGGAATCTCACATATCACAACCTTCTCTCGTACAAAAATATGGTTTTCCGTTTCTCCAGGTCTAACACTGATGAGCTATCGACCATCACTGAATATATATACCAGACTCTTGATAAGAAAAGCAAAGCTCGAGCTGTTGCTCTTGATATATATGAATCATTTGACAGGGTTTGGCATGTTGGCCCTCTAGGCAAGCTTCAGTGCCACAGTACTTCTGGGCGATTGTTTGATTTAATCCAATCGTTTCTCTCAAATCATGAAATGAAAGTCATTTTGAATGGACAATCTTCCAGATCCCTTCATACAAATACAGGTGTCCCTCAAGGCTGGGTTCTACACTTTTTCTGATCTTCCTTATGCAATCAGTTTCCAAGTAGGCATTTATGCAGCTGACACTACTATTTACACCCGTCTCAATAAGAAATCAAGGCTAACATAGTAAATCTGACTGAATCCATAGCTGCATTTACTGCAAGTTGGTTTATTGTGTCAGGCCAGGAAGTTTTTCTCGTTAAAATCAATTCTGCACATTTATAAATTTACCATTCGTAAGTGCATTGAATACTCTTGCCATACTTGGTCATGTGCTTTTGCGATTCATCTTGAGGTTCTCAGCAAAATCTAAAGGAGGATTTGCAATATAATAGATCCTGACTTGACAGACCGATTCATCCAATATCTCACCGGCGGGATGTGGCTTCCCTCTGCCTTTTCTACAAGTTTTTCATGGCAACTGCTGTGATGAGGTTTTTCCTTGGTACTTCGACTATATGTATTTACTTGTGCTACTAGATTAGTATTAAGGTACCATATATTTACCACCAAAATAGTTAAATGTAACCGTCTCTTCTACTCTTACAGTGCCTTTTCTTGCACTTCGCGTTTGTAGAACTCACTTCTATTTGCATGCTTCTCTGATAGCTACAATCTCAAAGAGTTGAAATGCAACGTCAATTGCTATCTTTGATCTACTTCATTCCTATCCATCGCTTATATTTTCCTCGACATCCCCTGGTTTATTATTATTTTTTATCCTCTCACTGCAAATCCACGCAAATCAGTGGCATTTCTGCTTTACTTGGGATGAAATGATTATTTTAAAAGATGAGTGGAGCATCTGTAATGTTCTATCAGATATCTATGTCCATCATCTTGTTAATACTCTCCCCAGGAATTCTGGACAGGAGTAAAATTTTATTCTGTATTTCCTGTTTAGGACTGGATTTCCGGTTCCTTCTAATGTCTTCTCATTTTAGTTCATTCCTAGTAACCTCTTGCATCTTAGTGGCATTATCAACTTGTTTAAGAAAGGAACTGATGAACGAAAAAATATTTTCGGTTTTCTAACTTTTTCTGGTATTTTTGGGACGGTTCTAAAAGTTTTGATAATGTCTAGAAAGACTCTCATTTTCAAATTTTGCAGCCTCCTTAACTTTTTGGCAAAGTTGATATACTTATCTATTTTTCCCTGTCTTTTAATTTACTGACCTGTTTCCTACTGCGAAATCGATTATTATTATTATTATTATTATTATTATTATTATTATTATTATTATTATTATTATTTCTGTTCCGAAAGTTGCTGCAATTTTGATTACATTGCTTCTTTCTGTCTGTTATTGTAATTTCATTATTGTGTCGTTTGTGGGGCTCGACTTTTGAAGTTTGTCAATATCATAATTTCGGTGACGCAGAGCTTTATACATGATCTTGCAACGCTCTTAAGAGATGTTTGGATAGATTTTGTATATATTAATAGGAAAATAATATGTTTATTCGAGCCTCCAAAATATGGCCTTTTTCCCAGTATTATATATATATATATATATATATATATATATATATATATATATATATATGTAATTTTGTTATTAGAATGTTTTATAAAAGCATAATATCACTACACATGTTTCAGAGCAAATTTGTTCCTCTTCAGGTAAAATGTTAAAATAAATAGTGAAAATGATTTATTTTAAAAATACAAGATAAATTTATGGTTATTTAGAAAATTAGGGAGTGGTAATTAGAGAAAAAGTATCGAGCACTCTTAATAAATGAAATAACTACAAACAGTGAACTGCCAACTCATTATTTAAGACAATTGATTGATTCTTAGTAGAGCAATATATATGGTAATATTTTTATTATAAAATTATAATAAAAACATAGTTTACTGCAAAACAAGAGCTGTTGTGTTTCGGTACTATTTTATTTGCACTTTGTCAGGCAGTGAAATATTTTTCTCGTAAGAATATTTCTCTTAGATAAAAGATAGTGGGTGTCGCATTTGCTCACAGTCGATCAAAAACAACAAGGCGTCGACGATTCATTATAGATAGAAGCTAAAAGCAGCACAATTTTCACCAAATCCACACAATTAAAAATAGCGGCTATAAATTCTCTGACCTGAAGTAGAGCAAACATAATAATAACAACAATAAAAAAGAGAAAGAGAAATATCATTTAGTACACCCATCCAATAACGAAATGATACGTACTAAGTTAAGGCATAAATTTGTAAAATCAGTTACAAAACACTTTCTAAAATTAACCATCTTAACAACATTTTTAACAGAAATACTCTGAAATTAAGCTACTGCAGTAGTGATAACCTTTAGAAGATCATCAAAAACATATTAATCAAATTTTAAACAGATATAATAACCTAAGAGAATGAACAAAATTCTAAAAATTTAATGATCACAATAACAATTTTCTAAGCTAGCTTAGATGTAAAACAAGGTCAGCTATGATGCCATTTACTCAGAAGACTTATTTAGCCTTCAAAATTCAGTTTACGACGAAAAAACTTATTTGATATTGATACCAGGAAATCAAAATTTTATTTACATCCATTCAATTTTCTTTCAGTCTACGGTTTCGCTTTAACTGGAAACGACTATTGCTTTTTAGTCTTTCGTGCCAACGTCCAAAGAGTCTGAGCTCCAAGAACTTGAATTGGTTTTAATGCTTTTATTACACCCGAGCAATGCCGGGATATACTGCTAGTCAATTAATAATATAACTTACCGCGATAGCACATCACTTTATACTTATTGCCAATTAAAAGATGCCAATAAAACCCCCACCGTAAAATAGAAAATATTAAAAAAACAGAACTTGTAAAGCTTTACATGTGCCATGTTTTCTATGTTTGCAAGAAAATTACAAATTCCCAAAACTAAACTTACTCAATAAATGTAACAAACCTACTTCCATTTGTCATCATCGTCTAAAATATACCCTAAAGTGTAGTTAATTTTTTCTAATGCAATATAACTAGACATCTGAAATCTATCCCCTAGCATATATTGATTGATGCTTCCATTTTCTGATAATTAATATGTTATGGCTTAACGGATATATCACCCACTATTTTGACATTAAGTGTGATTTAAAAAATAAAACTTTCTTCTTGTTGTCTCTTGTCTACGACTTTAAGTTGAATAATAGCGTAAATAATTCCTGTAACCGTTTCACGGTGACATGCAATAACTTTTCTGACGCATAATGCGACATATGTATCTGTTTATTTCATCAATGGCATGGAAAACGTATGGGTCTAAAGTCATTTTGATCAATTCAAATTTCTCCTATACACCATGACCTGATTTTGTATTGGTTGACTGAGACAAACCATCAGAAAATTCCCCAACCTTAATTGTCTGGATTTTGTAAAAATTGTGTTGCTTTTAAGCTTATATATAAAATGTTTCCTAACAGAAAAAAATAGCACATCACTCAATAAGTCTATAGCCTGAATTATAGATGGCACTACTAATACAAAAATCATATAATTTTTATGAATTACTAACCTTCGAATGGCACGAGACAAAATTTGGGCCCAATTGAATTATTAGTTTACAAAGTACAGTTATTTAAGTGAACCAACTGTTACAAATTTTCAAAAGAATGGAAAAATCTTAATTTCGCGTGTTGATACAGTATTACTTTCTAATGAAAAAAATACAGTTCAAGCAAAGAAATGACTTGGTAAGTTATTCGGACTCCGCTTTGTCGAAAACAAGGATTAATAGATGGTAAGATGAATTTAAATGCAATCGTAGATACACAAATTATGCTGAATGCACAGGTGGCCCAAAATCGGCAGTTACCCTGGAAAATTCTTTAAAAATTTACAAACTCGTTTTAGCCAATCATATATTAAAGTTGCATGAGAAGCAAAAAAGCTGAAGATATCAGAAGGCACCATTTTGCATGAACATTTGTCAATGTTCAAAGTGGGTGCCGCATTTGCTCACAGTCGATCAAAAACAACAAGGCGTTGACGATTCAGAGCGTTGTTTGCAACTGTTTCAACGCAACAAGGAGTTTTTGCGTAAATATGTGACAAATATGTGATCCACCACTTCACTCCGGAGTCAAATCGGCATTCAGCTTTGTAGACAGTAGCAAGTGAAAGCTGCACAAAGCGACCAAAGATGCAAACAACATTAGGCAAGGTTTTGGCCTCCGTATTTTGGGACGAGTAAGGTATTCTGTTCATCCATACCTTGAGAAAGACAAAACCATCAATAGTGAGTATTATAAGCATTATTGGTGCGTTTGTGGGACCCCACCCAAAAAGGCTACAAATGAAGAAGATAATGTGATCTTTCACCAAGACAACGCACCGCTATTATATATATTTAACAGTATATGTTTAGAAAATTATTTGCTACCTCGATACACTTTATATATATATATATATATATATATATATATATATATATATATATATATATATATATATATCGTATAATTGCGTACATAAGGTGACATTTAGATACGAAGAGTTAAAAAATATATCAAATTTTTATCAATCTATCCTATACCTGTAGTGTCGGACTACTGCTGATTGATTGTTGAAAGATAAGAATTTTCGATAGGTAAGTTTTAAATTTAATTTTAAAAATAAAAACTTTTTTCTTGAAACTTTAATCTTAGCTTAATTGAAAACTAAATGATTAAATTTACTATTTCTCCTCAGCAAAATACTCAGGTTTATTTCAAACAGAAATTATATTCATTGGAATCCAAAATTTTAAGATTTGTTAAATGTTCAGTTTTTCAGCCATTTTTTGAGTGATCGTCCCATTTATAAACAAATGTTAATCCTCGGTTTTAGAAATCTGACAAAAATAAAATATACATCTCTCATTCGTTATTTTTGAAAAACTATCAAAATTAAAGTAATCTTAGTCTGATTTTAAACAAATATTACTTGTTTATGGCATGGAATTTAGAATAAAATCTTCTTAATCACAAAGGTCTGACTCGTTGACCTATCAAGAAGGCGATGACAGCATTTATCAATCAATCAAAAAGTATGGTGACCAAAAAAGGACATAACCCAGTTTAACATTTCATATAGGAAACAACCCTTAAAACATGTAACCTTTGAATGTAAGTGTCTGATAAGTTTCCATAGCAAAAGAAAATGTGCAGTTTAACATGATGTAAATTATTTTTAAAACCTTAATTCTAAATGATTTGTATTAATCATATGCATTTTTTATTTGAAAATAAAGCCTATTTTTAATGAATTAATAACCGGAGACACTGAGTAATTGGAAGAAATTAAAGATGCTTGAAACTTTAATTAACAAAGAAGAAATGAAAACAATTATTATAAAAATTCATTATTTATCGAATTTTTTTTCTTAAGAATATGATATCCTAAAATTATATTATTTATAAAATCTATTAAAACTTTATCTACATTAAAAATAGCGTAGCTTTAATGTATTTTTTATTTTTTCTATTCGGAGCAGATTTTCGGAAAAATGTTCCGGTAATTAAAAAAATATATACAGATTTTACATTTTAAATGAATCCTACATTTAACTGATAAATAAAAAAGTGGTATAGATAATGTATTTCTAGAGGTTTTTATGTAATTAATTGAAGTGGGAGTAACAGATGTAAAAATATATATTTTTACCTAGCTTTTCTAAAAATAATAATTGTATAAATACTTTAATAATTATTTGCAAATATTAAATTAAATAATTAATTAAATAATTCATTAAAATCAGGCAATTAGTTGGTTTTTGCAAGAATTTTCAAATTAATGTGTATTTCAATACCAAAAATGACTTGAGTATTATAACATTTTGCTTAATAGTCACATTACGTAAAGATAGGGTGCATCGCTGACGAAAAATAAAAAAAATTAATTGAAATTTCGAACGTATTAGAAAGGATTAAATTTGTTTTTAAATAATGACAACAAATCTTTCCTCGTAATAATAGCATAAACATTTTGATAAGAAGACTTTGTTTTTATTAAGTTTAATCTCTTTTAACATCATGTCTTTTCGGCAATTGGGTAGAGGTAACATTTCTCCTAGTTAATATTAATTTGGATTATCTTTTCTATTATATATTTTTCAGACCTTACATGATATCATTTAGGATCAAGTTTCTTTCATTTGTGTCATGAATTATTAACAGAGTTTAGTTTCTTCCGATTTTTGGTATCAAATATTTAGCTTTTCTTATCTAACTTTTGTTATGATTTTGTCAATTATATTGCAGCATTCTAGCTGTCATTATCAATCTAACTTTATATTGTTGTCTGCACTTCAGCTATTAATGTGAAATAATCCTCTCCATGTTTATTTTTCACATCTTGTGAATAGATATAGGCATTTATTAAAACTATAGATTTCTTATCACACACATTTTTATGTAGAATACCGTACTATGAATACGGTGTGAATTCATGTAATTTTCATTCTTCAGCAGCGTTTAAATATATGTCTTCCTAGCATTGTTTACATATTTTGAACTGCTGCCCACATCTTTATTACCCTGTTCACGACGTTTCGACCGTTTTACGCTCCGCCCCTCTTTAGGTAATTGGAAATTCGAACCGAAGCCTTTATTTCGATCACTCGTATGTATCCTTCTCGTTTCATGAGCCACGCCACTTTCAAATCTCTTAATTATCTCCCTTCGTCTTAACTCTCTAAGTTATTTGTTCACTTCTGCTGTAACCAGGTAATGAACTCACAAATTACCAATGGATGTAACCAATGCTTTTATTCATTGGGCAATATGTTCTCATACTATTTTATTGAATCTGATTTTAGCATTCAATGATATTTAGTAATTTTTGTTCACTATTCTATTATAACTTTTAGTAGGTTAAGTCATTTTGAGGATTCCTTTTCGCATAAAAATCCTAAACGTTTTGCACAATAATTAATTTCAGTTTTATCTTTGATATATAATCATATATCAGAATTATGCATCAAACAGAATGTTTCTGATTAATTACTGAACCATTTGAAAATCGGTTCTATACTTTGTCAGAATATGGAAAGTTCAGACCACTATTACTCTAGCATCATCGGGGAAATTGGATTTATACCGCTGAATTTTAAGCCCTATATATAGAAAATCGGCATAAAGTTGAGTATCACAGAGAATTTGAAGAATGCATTTCTGTAAAAATACACACTCTGTCTAAAGTCGTACGACTTGATAAAAACATCCATAACGCAACATCTCCGGTTGAAATCGAAAAACCTTCTTGAAGAAAATAATATTGATAATAAAAAGGGTGCAAACGTGGATGTTACGGATCAATTGCTTATTAAGAGAATGATCCTGGAAAACTGCCCAAATGCAAAGAAAAGTCTTAGTACTGCCTGGATAGATTATCGTAAGGCATTCGATAGTGTGCCACATTCCTGGATTTTAAAGAATTTAAATATGTACAAGATATCACCTGTCATCATCAATTTCATCAAACAGTGCATGTCAATATGGAAAACAACCCTTTACCTCAATCATATGAGTGGAACCTATAAGTCTGATGAAATAAACAACAAAAGTGGTATATTTCATGGTGATTCTTTGTCTATCTTACTATTCTGCATATCATTAATAGCACTAACCAGTCAACTTAATAAGACAGAATGTGGTTATAAAATAGGCCAAAAGAAAATAAGCCATCTATTTTACATGGATGACTTAAAGTTGTATGCTAAGAATGATAATGAGTTGGAAGGTCTTCTGCAAACTGTAAAATGCTTCAGAGAAGACATTGGAATGAAATTCAATTTGAATAAATGTGCTAAAGCTACAGTTTTACGTGGATCAATACAAGAAACATCATCAATTAGCTCAGACCCTGCTGTAACAATAAAAGAATTGAAACCAGAAGAAGCTTATAAAATATCTAGGTGTAAATGAAAGTGAAAACATTCACCATAAGAAAATGAAAGAAATTGCGCGTAAAGAGTACTATAGAAGGCTACGAATGATATTAAAAACTGAACTGAATTCTCAGAACAGAATTATGGCCTTACAATCCCAGTTGTCCAATATAGTTTCAACATCTTAAACTGGATTATAAACGATATCAGGCAAATGAATTCTAAAACAAGAAAGCTTCTTTCTAAGTATAAGATGCATCATTCAAAGGCTGATGTAGACCGTCTAGACATACGCCGTAAAGAAGGTGGAAGAGGTCTTATTCAGCTAGAATTGTCATACAAGGCAACAACTATTGGCTTCCTAATATACATAGAAACAACAAAGGACTGGATGATACAATTAGTCAAACAACATGAAAACAGAAAGAAAAAATATTCAATAATACAAAATACAAACAAAATTTACAGTTAGTAGATTCTGTAGAAAAGCAAAACAAAAGCCAAGAACCAACTATTGCGGCAAAAAGTATGAAAATGAAAGCCAAAGATAAAGCTCTTGAACAGATGAAGCAACGCTAGCAAGACAAACATCTGCATGGCCAATATCCAGAACGTGCCAATAAATCCAATGTTGATGAAGTTAATACTCATCGATGGTTACGTGCATCTGGATTGAAGTCTGAGACTGAAGGCTTTATTCTTTTAGCGCAAGACCAAACTCTTTTCACTAGTGTTGAGTTGTGCGGTAATAAATACGAAGAACAGAAAATTATATTAAATAAATGTATTACGGAAGAAAATAGTATTTACAATTAATCATACAGGAAACAAGGTATTAATTGTATGTCTCTTCGTACGATGTAGAGTCCGATTATAATCACTTCCGGTTGACTACCGGAAGTATCCCAATGACTTGTTAGCACAGTTCCAATCACTCTAGCACTGGTATATCGCTACTGTGACATTACCGCCAACAACACCGAGGTCTTGACACTACCACTATTTGTAGTGCATGGAATAGTTCATTTATCATTAAAATGGTGGAGAGCGCCCTAACACCCTAATGCTAAGATTTTTTCATCAATTCTCATATTTCTTTCTTTTCGAATCCACCACCAAATGTTGCGTTACCTTCCTTTTTCTAATAGATTTCCGCTCTCTTACTTCTTTCTCTTGCGGCATTTGTAGGTCGAACGTGTTGTAAATCTCTTCTATGCTATCATCTACCCTTGACAGCGTGTCTATAGCTTCTTCAGCTAATCTTTTCCTTATCTGATTCACGTGTCGTCTGTGGATAAATTTTTTCCTTTAATCATATATAACATTTTTCTGATACGTTCCTTTATTATTCCCAAAAGCCAGGAGGCATTATTATTTTTGTAAATTTTGAAATAAACTTTTTCATTTTTGTTGAACTTCCTTTTTTGAAGGTTGAGCTGTTGGTGTAAGTGCTTTTTCCCTTGAAATTAATTTATCACACGCCGATCGCACCTTTCTCGCGAACATCAATTCTGCAGGTGACAGTGCTGAAGGCGCATCTTTATTAGAGGTTATCCTATAAACTTGTAGGAATAATTGTAATGCCTTCTTAGTAGGTGTCCCTGACGCCTTTTTTAATGCCCTTTTTAAGGTGTCGACAAATCTTTCAGCCAATCCGTTACTACGCGGATGGTACGGTGGAGTTTTTATATGTTATATCTGAAAAGTTTCACCAAACTCCTTGAATTCTTTCGAAGTGAATTGCGTTCCGTTATCACTTACTAACGTGTCCACGACTCCGAATATTGCGAATAATTGTATTTCCCGCTGTTGGACACTTCATTTGAAATACTTCTGGCCATTTACTGTAGCTATCTACTATTATTAGATAATATAAATCTATATTTCATATATAAATCTACCATCCGCCCGTGCATTGAATACTGCTGCCATATCTGGTCGAGTGCCCCTGCTATTCTCCTCGGGCTTCTCGATAAGGTTCAGAGGAGGGTCTGTAATATGATAGATGCCGACTTGGCAGACCGCCTGCAGTCTCTCTCCCACCGGCGCGACGTGGCTTCCCTGTGTCTCTTCTATAAATACTTTCACGGCTTCTGCTCCGATGAACTTAGATCACTGGTGCCCCCTAAATACGAATTTGCACGAGATACTAGATTAGCAGCTAGATCCCACCCTTTTACAGTGAAACCGATAAAATGCAACCGCAACTTCTACTCCAACAGTTTCTTTTCTCGCACTTCCCGACTGTGGAATTCCCTTCCACACGATTGCTTCCCCGACGGCTACAATCTCCAGGAGTTTAAATGTAAGGTCAATAGACACCTCCTAACACATTAACCTGCTTCCATTTTATCAAACACTCTTCCCATCTGCTCAACCCTCATCCTCGGTATCCTTACTCATCTGTCACCTTCATCCTGACATTCCCTCTGTCTAACCACTCTTCTCTTTACCTTCCCCTATGTAGCCCTATGCGCAATAGTGGCAGTGGAATGTCTTGCTTGGGGTGAGAGGATTAAAAAAAAATAAGTTGTCGATTCGTCCTGAAAAATCCACATGTACTCTTGACCCGGGTCTATCTGTTTTTGGCCATGGTTTCTTCAATATCTGTGGCGCCTTTGCAGCAAGAGCGCACCCTTTACATCTACTAACCATAGTTGCGATGTCCGCGTCCATCCCCGGCCAGTATACGTAAGATCGCATAAGACTTTTCATACGATTTACTCCCCCGGTGTCATGCATGAAAATCTCTCAGAATCCTCTTCTGCAAAGCCTTTGGGATTACTACTCATTCGCTATACAACACTACCTTATCACGTAATGAAAATGTCTCCGAAATCCGGTGGTCCTTCTCGGTTAATTTTATTTGTGTGTCTTTCTTTATTTCTACTAAAGAAACTGGTAATTCTCTAATAGTGTCATTCAGCATATTCATTACTTCCACTTCTGCTCTCAGTGCTGCGATGACAGTATCTTACAATGGTTTATCTGCTTTTGGAATTAGCCTAGAGAGGCCATCCGCATGTACAATTTTGCTCGATGGTAAGTGTTGTAATTTAAAGTTATAATTCAGCAGTATTGTTCCCCATCTTAATAATCGATTTGCAGTGTAAGTAGGGAGTCCCTTCTTTGAACAAAAAGATGGTTAATAACGGTTTATGGTCCGTTTGTAATGTGAAAAATCTTCCATAGATGTACCTATGGAATTTAGTCACCAAAAAAATTATCGCTAGCGCTTCTTTTTCTATTTGTGAGTAGCTACGTTCTGCTGGTAGTAACGATATACTCGTGTGTGCGATCAGTTTCATCGCGCCGTTCTGGCACTTGTGTAAGATTTATGCGCCCATATTCACTAGCGTCGCAAGCTATCACTATTTCTAGCTTGGGATTATAGTGTGCGAGGAATAGATCTGATGTTAGTCTATCTTTTATTTCCTCGAACGGTTTCTTACACTCATTAGGCCAATGCCAAGTTTTATCTTTTTGCAGTAGTTCATTTAGGGGCGCTCGCAAATTGTGCAAGTTTGAAATACATGCTTGGTAATAACTGACCAAACCTAAGAAGCTCTGAAGTGTCTTAATGTTTTTAGGCTCAGGTATGTTCCGGATTGCAGAGGAACGGTTCGGGTCGGAATTTTTCCCATCCTTATTGATTATGTGTCCTAGGTATCTGATCTCTTCTAGCAAGAAATCACATTTTCCTTTCTTCACTTTGAACCCATACTTTCTTATCCTCTCGAACACTTCCTGAGTATGTATTGTGTGCTCCTCAACTGTTTCACTCTTAATTAAAAGATCAGCCAGCATTTTATCCATAATTTGTTGAAATATTGCTGGTACCGTTTTTACACCGAAAGGTAACCGTTCGTATTTGTATAGTCCTCTATGCGTATTTATGCATAGTAGTTTCGAAGTTTCCTCATCGACCGGTATTTGTAGGTATGCCTCACTGAGATTTATTTTAGTGAAATATTTACCGCCATTTAACTTAGCGAATACTTCATCAGGGCTAGGTAAATGATAATGGAAGTCCTGTATGGCGTTATTTAACCCTGTCGAAAAGCCAGCGCAAATGCGAATATTGCCCGATTTCCTTTTTACATAAACCGCAGGCGCGGGCCAATCACTATATTCGGTTTTCGAAATCAGACCTAATTTTGTCAGTCTTTCCAGTTTCGCATCAATTTTTTCAATCGCCGCGTAAGGCGTATTTCTCTTCTTTTTGAAAACTAGTTGTATGTTCTTCTTTAATTGGATTTTTGCTGCCGTTTTGGTGCATCTCGCTAGACCTTCTGAAAATACTTCAGGGAAAGCTTTTTTTATCTCAGTTTTTAATTTTTTAATCTCGTCAGTCGCTTCACTAATATTTCTGCAATATGCGCTTATAGGTAAATCCCATAAGTCGAATTCGTTTATCCAGTCTGTCCCGAATAGATTGTTCGTACCTTTCATTATAAACATTTTCACTTTTTTCATTATAAACATTTTCACTCTTTTTGTTAGATTGTTGAACTTAACATTTGAAATTAGTTCTCCTTCAAACTTAATTCTTTTCCCTGTGACAGTTCTAGCAACCTTATTTGCTTTCAATAAAGTTGGTTTGTTCAATTTCTTCCACGTTTTATAGTTTATAATCGAAATATCAGATCCAGAATCTAGCTGCATGTTAATTGGTTGATTTAATATTTCTACTTGCAAATATTTTCTCATGTTCTGGTTCTGTTCTTCTGATCTTGTAATTTTTACGAGACTTTTACTTTTTAATCTGCATTTAGACTTTATATGACCACGTCTATTGCAGTTCCTACACGTTTTATTTTTTAATGGACAGTCACTTCTCCAATGACGTTCGCCACAACCATAACAAGGTTTGGGGGGGTCTTTTTTCATACTTACTCCCACTTGTCGTTGGTGAATGATACTTGCGTCTCGGTGATCGAGACCTAACACGTGGCCTTCTTTGTAACTTTTTTATGCTTGCTATAGCGGTTTCCTGAATTTCCTTTGCATCCTCCTTAATACTAACACACTGTTGGTAATAGTCCGCCAGCTTTTGTAACGTAATACTTTGCTCATTCTCCAGTTTTGTCAGTATCCTTCTTCTCATAGCTGATGTCTTTGTCAAATACTAAACCAAGCACAAACACTAGACATTTAAAATTATCTGCCGTCAATTCTGCTAATCTGAAATCATCATAATTTTTGTTTACTACTGACGCCAAAGTTGTATAGTCCTCATCATTATTTTTTTGTAGGTTCAAGCACTTCCACCTTTTGTGAAATAAAGATAATCTCGGACTAAACAATTCTTTCAACAGACTTATTGCTTCATCGAAATCCAAGTCTCTTGTTTTCCTTGGCAAGATGAAACCTGTTTATTGTGTTCATATGTCCCTAATTTCCTTAAGAGAAGTCTAATTTTTTTCTCATTCGGCCACGATTTGCAATCTATTTCGTAAAAATCTTGGTATATATGATAGTATCTCTCAAACGTGCTATCCTCGTCGGGATTATAAGTGAAATTTTCAATCATAGTCCATATTGTATTTTGTGAGAACGTGTTATCATCCGTGCTTTTATTTTTCTCGCTAATTATTTTATGCAAGAGTTCCTGCATCTCTACATATTTCATAGCTTTTTCCTACTGAAATTTTTGTTGTCTTATATCATTTTCAAGTTGCATTTCTTGAAATTTTTGTTGTTTTTTCCCATTTTCAATTTGTCTTTTTTCATTTTCAATTTACATTTCCTGTAATTTTTGCTGTTGTTTTTTTCTAATTTTCAATTTGCATTTCCTGTAATTTTTTCTGTAATTTCAATTGTTGTTGTGTTTGATATTTGATCAGTTCAAGTATGGTATTTTGAAATTGTTCCATTATGTTTTTTTCTTTTTACAACGAATAACCTAACGTCAAAAAATTTCTTTCACATAAGGGTGGGTCACAAGTTTCACAATACAATTTTTTTCCAACAGAAAGAAAAAAAAGTTAAACGTGACTTACAATTTTTCTTGCTGCGAATGTTGCTTTCCACGTAACTTTACGTTTGTTGTCGATTGTTGTTACGACTAAAGACTTTCCGTGTTGCCAAATTTTCCTCATCAATAGTTCCGTTGTAACGAACTACTTAAAATTTCTCTGTGAAACTAGATCCACGCAACTGAGTTTTATTTTCTCTTGAGAATGTCGAATACTTCGTCACACTGTTGTGTCGTGGGACAATTTTGCAATTTTTCTTCCCGTGAGTATGTCGAATATTGCGTCACCACTGTTGAGTCGTGAGACGATTTTGAAAACTTCTTTATTATTTTTTATTTTTTCTCCGTGTGGATGTCGAATAATCTTCGTCGCCACTGTTGAGTTGTACGGTAATAAATAGGAACAACAGAAAATTATATTAAATAAATGTATTACGGAAGAAAATAGTATTTACAAAGTGGGGTTAGTAATCATACAGGAAACAAGGTATGTCTCTTCGTACGATGTAGAGTCCGATTATAATCACTTCCGGTTGACTACCGGAAGTATTCAAATGACTTGTTAGCACAGTTCCAATCACTCTAGCACTGGTATATTGCTACTGTGACATTACCATCAACAACCCCGAGCTCTTGACACTACCACTATTTATAGTGCATGGAATGGTTCATTTATCATTAAAATGGTGGAGAGCGCCCTAACAACTAGAAACCTTCAGGCAAATATTATACATAATAATATGGATCCAAAATGCAGGTTTTGTGATAAACACCAAGAAACAATAGACCATCTAATCTCAGAATGTTCTGTACTTGCCTCAAATGAATATAAAATCGCCACGATAGAGTTGGGCAATATTTACATTGGACAATGTGCAAACACTATGGAAAATCTGTGAACAAACACTGGTATGAACATCACCCAGCACCGGTTACAGAAATAGAATATGTCACCATTCTGTGGGATTATACCATCTACACAGACAGAAAAATTGAAGCAAATAGGCCAGACATTATTGTTAAAAACCAGAAAGAGAAAACTTGCCTATTAATTGATATGGCTTGTCCAGCTGATTGTAACATAGCAATCAAGGAATTTGAAAAACTGTCCAAATATAAAGACCTGGAAATTAAAATAGAAAAAATGTATAAATTGAAAACAAGAGTTGTGCCAGTGATAGTAGGTGCACTTGGAATGATAAAAAATGGAACAAAACAACGCATTGAAAGAATCCCTGGAAACACCAGCTTAAGAGATATACAAAAAATTGTCTTATTAAGTACAGCTCGCACGGGAAGGAAAACTTTGTCTATGTAACGCTAGGGATGATAGGGGCGATAGAAAAAAAATGAAATGGAGCCATAACAACACGCCACGACCTGCCATAGGTCTTCCCGCAGACTTGGTTGGTAGTGCGACCATAGCAGAAATCGAAATATGATGAAAAATGACATAATAATAATAATAATAATAATAATAATAATAATAATAATAATAATAATAATAATAATACAAACAGGGTCCCATAGCTTGTAGAGGATCGTTTGTGACCTCATAACGCAGTAGCCATTCACTCGTCGGCACGATTAACACCTTTAGTTGCGGTTTGTTATTCGGAGTTTTCCTTCTCCTCAATGCTGACAGAGATGCTATTGAAATTCAAAGAGAAAGACGCTGGTTAAAAAAACAAAAAACAAAAAAACTTGGATGTAGCAGCCGCTCAACGAAACAAAACATCACTACACTAGAGTATTTTGTTGTAATTTGTTGCTGCTATTACTAGTCCTTGTGAGAAAAATAATTTAAGAAAAAATTATGGGAAAGAAAACTTTACATACGTTTAAGTTTATTAGTGCTGTGAGATTTAAAATAAAAATAACAATTTTTTCGTCCACTGCATATTCACTTATTGTTCTCATTAAAGTCGTCTAAAATAGGGTTATCAAAATAAAATAAATTAAACAAGTAAATAAAATGAATGAATAAATAAAAATAAAAATAAATATACAAATAAATTGAAATAGAAAAAATGGGGAAATTGAAAACAATAAGCGTGCCAGTGATAGTAGGTGCACTTGGAATGATAAAAAATGGAAGAAAACAACCCACTGAAAGAATCCCTGGAAAACCCAGCTTAAGAGATATAAAAAAAATTGTCTTGTTAACTACAGCCCACACACCAAGGAGAACTTTGTCTATATAACGCTAGGGATGATAGGAGATAGAAAAAGCATGAAATGGAGCCATAACAACACACCACGACCTGCCTTAGGTCTTCCCGCAGACTTGGTAGGTAGAGTGACCATAGCAGAAATCGAAATATGATAAAAAATGACAACATAATCATCATCATCGTCATCATCCACGTATATATTACAAAAGTCTATTCATATTTTTTTACATCACGTGAAAATTACACTACATGATAACAGAGAAATTACTTACCTGGTAATGTTGCGAAAATATTAAAATATTCAAGAAATATTATGTTATAGGAAGTCTGGCTCTGTAGATATACAATAATTTTAAGTAAGATATTTTCATATGTATATATCAAAAGTTAGTTTAATTTATTGTTATTTTCTTTTACTGCATGAGTACGAAACAAAGTAAAACACTGAATAAAAGAACTACTCCATTTATAAAAAAAACAATAAATTCATAAGAGAATTCAACTTCAATATGAGGCAAGTAGATAAAAATACTCAACTTCTCTACCTCCGTCGCTTTTTTAATTCCTTGTTGATTGATAATTTTAAGTTTCTCGATCAGAGTAAGTGATTCCTGGGGACTGATATCGGGCATACTTCTTACATTATAATACGAAGTAAAAAAGAGTTCTAATTGTACATACAAAACAAAATCTATCCTGTTAAGACAAATGCGCCATCCCTCTAATTCAGAATCGCATATAAAAAACAGAAGTATAACAGTGCTAATCATCATTATTGGAGCACTGGAAACAGTTCAGTTGGGATTTGAAACAGTATGAATAATTGGAATTTTTTAAGTAGCAACATTCGTAAAAACAGTTAAAATATTGCGGATATATATTGCATTGTAGTTCTGCAGTATTTCGCTTGTTTCTAGGGAACTGTCCTGTTTTTTAATACATAATCTTTTGGTAATTTTTTGCTATTTAAATGCGCCTTCTGATTTTCATTATCATATTTTCCGTCGTTCTTTTAAAACACATTTCAGTTAGTTAAATTTATGCAAATGCTTCATTTTGACATAGCAAATTGTAATTCACTTTTTGGGCTGTTCCTTTTACTCACAACCATACATTTTCTTTTCATATAATTGATGGTTATTCATTTCTATATACTTTCCTTTATTATTTTGTCTGCATGTAGTTTCTTTTTTGTGTCTGCCACCAATACTGTATCATCTTCGCAACTGATGTTGTTAAGATAGTGCTTGGTCATAATAAATCCTAATAAGACTTCTAAATTTATTAGGAGTGTTTCATTGGATATAAATCTGATGAGAATACATATTCTTGTCTTACTTTACTTCCTATTATGCTTACTTAATTCTTTTTCTATTTGTATCTAGGCAAACTAGTGATTCCAGAACATATTTGGCTTGTTCTAATCTATTTCACAAATAAATTTTCCCCAGCTGTTCAAATAGGTTATTGTGGCGCATCTTATCAAATGCAATTATGTAATTAACAGGATTCTGCGTGTTTATTGGCTTCTCTTTTTTCATTCTGATCATAAATATGATGTTTCCCGTTCCAGTGTCATTGACGAAACAACCAAGTTATTTATTTTTTCTGGTTCATAAATCCGGATAATAATTTAGTTATGTGTCTCATTCAACTGATTGTCGAGTGGAGTTCTCATTTATTTATTTGTTAGGCAGTACTATGAAGACAGATGTACTAAGGTCTTTTAGTTACTTCAGTCATCAGTCACCTTTATTATTTTCTTTTCAAAGTAACACTTGCCAGCTATTTCAGATATTAACATAAATATTCCAATCTGTGAATCTCACTGAGATCTGACATTTTCCAGCTGTCTTGTTGTTTCACACACACACACACACACACACACACACACACACACACACACACACACACACACACACACACACATGTTTCGGCTTTATCACTCATTTTTATGAATTTCCTCATTATATATTTATCATAGTTACTTAATAATTACTACTTACAAGACTGCATTAGTATGGGAAATAAACGTTTTTAATTCACTTTTTACTCTTTATAATGGAGGGAAACAGAAAAGTATCTCCAGGTGCACAATACATCGAACATTGAAGCATATGAGCTACAGCATGAGAAGGCCGTGCAGGATGCGACTCTTGCCAAATAAGAGAAAATAAGTTTAGAAATCGCTAAGAAACAGAAACTAATGTTGGAAAAAACATACCTGTTCTGGTGATTTTCGATTTATGATGAGACAATGAAATGGTAGGTGCACAATTTGGCTTCAGTTAGAGTTCAGAGTTATTGAGGTGATGTAATGGTATAGGAAACTTTTCTTGGCATACAGTAGAGTATTTGGTACCAATTAAAATCGTGTAAATGCCACAACCTAACTTAGTATTATGACTGACAACCTGACTCAATTTATGATTATAATGATCCATCTCTAATGACCAGGACAATGAACTACGTTACAAATAAAATAATGGCATCGAACACAACAATGATCATTTTCACTGAAGTGACACCTACAGTCGTTGCATCCCAAACTCATAAAGTATCTTTGAAATATGGTTAAAAAAGCAGATTTTGATAAAAACTAATTTTGTTGTTTGTTTATATTTAGAATGTGGTTCAGGCCAAGAACTTTTCAATAAAGTACTGATTATATTTGGGGGAATATTAAATCAGTTACGATGCATTTTAATAATACATACATACATACATACATACATACATACATACATACATACATACATACATACATACACTGATATTTCTCTACTCATTGGAGATGTTGGAATTTACTTATTTTGTCTTGGTGAATTAAGATGGTTACAATAAATATTACGCACAAGTACCTTGGGTGAACCCTTGTCTAGAGCGTCAATTGAGACTTAAAATCAATTCAGATCTCAAGTGGAAATACATACGATCCATCGTTAAAGATGCCAGAAAATTGTTAGTTCCCTATAGTGGGAGACCCTTTTGCTATCTACTATCTTCAAAAGTACCAAATTAAACCAAAATGGAGTTTTGCTGTCATATATTGGCAAGAGCTACCCAGTTTTTAGTTTCCAGTTCTCAACTTTCAGTATAGATAGAGCCCACAAGCATCTCCGTGTCATTGTGGGGGACAAATTATTTTCCATCCTACAAATACTAAAACGAAACGTCGTAACCCTATCGCTGCTCTGTCGCTATTTACATGGAAACAGATAAGACGAACTACATCCCTTAGTTCCACCAATCCTAATCTTCAGAACTGAAATCTACCAAGCTACGCACATGAATCAGTTTCATTCTCTTTGTATTTCATTGGTGTGATGTAAGTTCCACTCGAGTAGATTATTCCTACGAACCGCTGCTTTTTAAATAGACTGCCAAGAGGATACTTCACTCATCCTTACTTATTTTCTCCAATTATTCCCACAAACTGTACCAATTACTCTGTAACCATCTACATCGAGCAGAAATAAATAAAATAAAATATTGACATTATTCAAAGAAAAGAAACACAAATAAACGAAATAAAAATTCTTGGCAGAAATTCGCAGATAAAAATGGCATTTGACATCCAATCAGCAGATGAAAAGGATGAAAGATTTGAGAGGTATAATAAGTGATTAACAACGAGAAGAAAGAGAAAGATTAAAGAGAAAGATCATCATGATGTGATAAATAACGTAAACTAGTGGATATTGAATAATTTTTCAAAAGTTAAAACTTAAGAATATAGAAGAAAAATAATCGATAATTGAAAATGAATATTTAAAAAAAGCAACATAATAACAGGGAATATTGCCACAAAATGCATTCATAAAGATTCAAATGACAGCTAACCTGGGAAAATTTGATGATTCATGTAAAGGAGGAGATACTGAATGCATTTGAAAAAGGTAAAACTGGAGAACATGGAAGACAAAGGATCGATAAGATAAACGCATATTAATATTAAAAGGAACATAATAATAGGTAATATTTCCAAAAAATACATTCATAAGGAAAATATTTTGTTGAATCATGAATTTGAAAAAGTCAAAACTGAAAAAGGAAGACGTGTGATAGGATATAAATCCTGAATTATGAGTGAAGATAGGTTTCTTCATTTTCTTCTGTGGGACATGTTCCTTCAGGATGTTGGCGATAATATCCTATTATTATTTATAATTCCGAGTAAGGATTATCCTTTCACTATTCTATCTAATTCCTGTTTTGCGAACAATTAATAAAAGCTCTTTAGAAAAAATATTCTATGTAATCTAAAGTTTTATTGAGTTTTAGAAACGGTGGCTTTAAATTTACTAGTCATCGCTCTTATTTTCTGAAAATGCCATGTATGGTCGTTCATGCTTGCAAAATCGGCACGTTTATACACATACGAAAAAAATCAAAATTCTTTAAAAATTATTGTTGCTTGTTGATTTGAATAAATCTTTTTCATTTATATTACATATAGTTTTACCTTAATAATATAATCTAAGAGGCTGACATTAAAACATAACTTTATATGTTTTAAAACTTTAAAAAAGCTAATTAAAATTTAAAAAATGTAAACAATTCTTATAAAAGATTATTACCTATTAAAATTTTCTTTAAGATAATAGTGTCCTTAATATAATCTTTTCATAAAAGCAATTAAAAGTTTTCTAACCAAATAGTATCATAATTTTATTGCATTTTTGTTTTACGATTCAGAGCAGAATCTTTGTATATGGTTTTTCTGAAACCATAAGTAATGAAAATAAAAATAGCAAATTTTAAATTGATGATTCGAATTCTCAAATTATACCTGCTTTTAACTAATATAAATATAAATTTTAATATCTCGAGATTTCATAAAATTAAATAAGTGAGAGCGACAGATATATAAAAGTATTTTTTACCAAAATCTAAAATAAAATAAAAACTAATTTAATTCATTTGCGAATAGGTCCTGAAAATGTCATTAAAATCCGACAATTATTTGATTTTGGCAACGATTTTCTAATCATATTTTTTATTTTTTAAAAAGAGGATGCTAATTTTACCATACTGATCTGACGCAAAAAAACAGGAACTTTAACCAAAATTTCGAACCCGCTAGAAAGGAGTAAAACATTAATTAAAGAATAAAAAATATTTGGTCTTTTCTCTTAATAACAGAATAAACATTTCGACAATAGAACTTTTTATAATTATCTATTTTCCATAATGTAGCTTCCCTGTGCCTTTTTTCATAATGTAGCTTTTCTGTCTCTTTTCCATAACGTAGCTTCCCTGTGCTTTTTTATAGCTTTACTGTCTCTTTTCATAAAGTAGCTTTCCTGTGTCTTTTTCATCAACATTTTCATGATAATTGTTCTTATAAGCTTTTCTGAACTTAGAATTCATGAATTTAAACAGAGCATTTGATTGTCAGATAGATTTCATCATTTAAATGTTAAAATAGCGAGATGCAACCGCAAGTTCTATGTTAACAGTTTCCTCTATGACCCTTCTCGCTTATAGAACTTTTTGTTTTTTTTTCCTGTCAACTTTGATCGTAAAATTTTTAATGCAATCCTCATTTTCTATTCCCTTAAAACATATAATTTTATTTGCCTCTCTCTCCTCAATAATATTATTCCCATATTCTTTTAATCTTAGTAACACATGACGTCTTAGTGACTTTATCACCTTGATTTCTGTCTTCGTTGGATCAATGAATATGACCGGTAAAGGCACCGAAAATATTTCAAAAGAATTTTTAACCTTTCAAAGATCAAGTTAAAAAAAATAGATTGAAAATAATATGATTACAGTAGTGATAAACACTATTTTTTTTAGCTTGATTTAACTATTTCCCAATAGTATGGCTAAATTAATGAATGTTGATATGTAAAAAAATGGCCGAACGTTGTTGAACATACTCTCCATTCGCTTTGTTGAACATACTCTTCATTCACTTTGAGAGGAACCTCAACTCAGAGGAGCAGGAGTCGCAATGTGGTTAGCAAAATGGGCGTATTAACCATCAAAGAAATTGGGACATGCAAATTGTTTGTCCAGATTAGCACCCAAATTTAAGGAAGCTTTTGAAGAGGCAGTGATTGCTTTTTTAATGCCTGAAAAATTTGTAAAAGTGTAATTACCCATGATTTAGGAGGAAATTAAAATACAATCAAGATGGATGCCTGCATTTTGAATATAATGATTGACATAAATGTGAGATGGAAAAAATAAAACATAAACTAGGCATTAATGAAAATAATAACTCTTTTTCACCTTTTATAACAATTTTATGCTGGACCTTCTGAAATGTTAAGAATTAGAAATTCCTTATGAGAAGTTACGTATATTGGTCTCAAAGGAACCACCATAGACAAAATTTGCTTATGTCATCTAAGGATTGTGCTCTAGCAGCAAAATTGCCACCTGTAAGTTATCAACCCTAACTTAATACTGATAAACCTTAATCAAGGTTGCATGTTGTTTACGCAGGACCTTTGAATGGTGTGTATATTCTCAAAATGGCTTGAAAGATCTACTTCCGCCATAAATTTTATTCATGTAGAGTTTTCGAGATTTGGTGTTAGAGATATTATAATGTGTGATAATGGTACGCAATTTACTTTGAGTGATTTTCAAAATTTTTGTAAACCCTGTGCACTTGAACATATAACAACACCGCCATACAATCTCAAGATACGATGTCAGTCTATACGTTTTGTTGACATGTTCAAAAAGGCGCAGAAGAAATCGAACAGGGTGGAGACGACTGAAGAATTAATCATCCAACGGTTTTTAAGTATTTAAAGACCGACCACTAACCATCGAAGGTGTCACCAGCAGAACTAATATTCGCCAAGAAAATTAAATCGGTGTCTGATAAAATACGCTGGAATAAAAATTACAAGTTGGCATAATATGAAATTAACTATAAAATCTTTGAAATCTCTAAGCAAGGTTTTATTCCTGATTTACAAGATAGGTAGGGAAAGTTGCGAAGATGATGAAATTGTAAATCGCATTGGCAAGATTATGTATATGATACAAGTTTGAAATTGGTGACATTAAAATATTTAAACAAATTAAAACAAAGATATGGTAATGAACAAAAACCTAAAAAAGAGATTTACTTATGGAAATTCAGTACCCCAAATGCTTACTAATCCCAATTGTACTTATTCGAAAACACTGTGTTAATAACAGAAAAATCTTGAAATGGGAGATGTTGTCTAGAAAGACGACCGACCTTTGCTATACTAAATTGTTGAACTATGAGAGGAACGTCAGTTCATAGGACCAGGAGTCGTAAAGTCAATCGTACACATTGTAGCAGTGTATTAGCCACTATTTTTGTATTATTAATCCTTTTGATTAAAGCCTTTCTTCACTAATCTTATGTTCCAATATTTTGCTTGAAATATTATTAATCGGAACTGCCTGCTTGAACACGCATTATAACAAATGTGTACATCTCTTTAACCATCGGTAAAGAATCTGTAATGGCTTTAAACAAACTTTAAAAAACCATGTAATAAAAACAACAATCATAACAATAATAATAATGAAAATAATAATAACAACAGAAAGAACAATAAGTTTGAATAGTATGTAATATTACTTTTTAATTATCACATAATGCAGCATATTATCATATTAAAATGACGGCATACTATATAGAAATTAATAGATTTTAATTACTGTCGTAATAAGTACTAGTAATATTACCGAACTCTTTCAATCACAATATCAGATATTGTCATTCCGTTTTCGCATATATCATATCAGAAAAGAATAGAAAAGTAGCGAGAAGACTTTTATTCTGAAAGTACATTATAACAATTCATTTTAATAAAGATTTTATCATACCAAACTATAAACGTTATTTAATAATATGATAATAATGAGTTTAACAACACCACAAAAACGTTTTTAATATTACTAATGATCGCGAAATAACGAACTTATTGCGAGAATAAAATGAAAGGCTAATAAAAAATAGGTCAAAGTTTCATCAAAGAAATTAATATAATTTTATAGAAATTACTGTGCTTTTAATTCTGTTATAACAATTGTGCTTTAATACTGCTATATTAATATAGATTTATAATAACGTTAATAATTACACTATTAACACATCCATAATAATTGCCCGCTTAATAATATTATAATTATTACTGTCTTTATACTATCATCATAGCTATCGCACTAATATTATCATCTTAATATTATCGTAAAAAGTATAAATACTCTCCCGTTATAAGGACACTTTAAATAATTCCATTATAAGTGAGGTCTTAATTTTTAATTATACTCTTGTTATTTCTATAATGATTACTTACATTTTTATTGTAAGTGTAATAATTACATTCTAATGAGTATTTATGGATCATCTGCAAAATTATATTTATATCCTTGAGCAGACAGAATGTGTGTGTGCGTGCGTGCGTGCATGTGTGCGTGCGTATGCGTGTGTGTTTGTGTGTATGCATGCGTATATGTATAAATTTTATTTGTATGTTTAAATTTTATCTATAATATCCCAAGGATCGTTAAAATGTGCTTAAAGTTACTGAAATAGAAAATATGATTGACAAAAAGAAAATTATAAATATACTGAAATACATAGATAGATAGATAGATAGATAGATAGATAGATAGATAGCGTTAACTATGAGTTAGAGAAAAGCTAAAAAGAGATTGAAAAAGCATTCACATACATGCACAGGTTGAGATAACTTTATAAACAAACATGTTGTTATATACTTAATGCATCAAATCTTATTGTTACAAAAGCAATAATATTTTCAGTCATTCATTTTCAAGCTGAAACATGTTTAGAAATAATGGAGAAGTCTGGTTTCAACTGACACACAATTTACATTTTCCGTTTTTTTTTTTGTCTGTTGTTTTTCTTTTCGTACAAGTAGAATGCCTTATTGTGCTTTAAGTAATGAAAATAAAAATAGCAAATTTTAATTAGACAAGTGAAAGTCAACAAGGTTTTTTATTCTTTCAAAGTTTAATTTTTTATGTGAAATTATAATTTTTGTCCATATATAAAAAGATTATCTAAAAAGAAATGTAAATCATCAATATTTAAAATTTTATTACAAAAATGATAGAAAATGCATATGTTCTGTCACACACAAAAGTGTGTTCTGTTTGTAATGATACATACTTGTCTACTTTCCTTGCACATACACAGACACACACACACATACACACATACATACACACACACACATACATATATATATATATAGTTATAGATATCTAGGTATATATATATATACATATATATATATATATATATATATATATATATATGTGTGTGTGTGTGTGTGTGTGTGTGTGTCTAAAATTCTGAAAAGAAAGCCGATGCGTACAACGGCCGAAGCCGTTATAAAATATCACAATAAATATGAGAAAAATAGTCCAAACAAGGTATATATATATATATATATATATATATATATATATATATATATATATATATATAAACAGAGAGGATATTGAGAGCTAGAGAAAAAATCATCATGAGAGTATAGTGCAAAAGCAAATGATATATTACACACTCATGGCAAGAACCATACATACATACATACATACATACATACATACATACATAGATGTCTAGATGTTTAGAAATAAGTAGCAGTTATTCTCTAATATATGTTTCGTTAAAATGACTGACAAGTTAACTTCTCTTAAGTCTTTTTTTTACTTTTTTAATTTTTGTCTGCCAATAAATTTTATTCATCGACATATACCGACATATAAGTATGTGCGTGCGTACTTATGTCCACCAGAGGAAAGGAAAAAAGACAAGCAGAGATGACAAGAAAGTGAGAGTGTGTGTGCATGTGTATGTGTTTATGTGCATGTGTGTGTATGTGTATGTGTGTATTTGTGTGTATGCTGAACCAAATAGAGTATAAAGAAAGTTGGACAGGACTGAAATGTCTAATTAAAGACAAACAGAACGAAGTCACATTTGTATGTTCCAAAGTACAGCAGCAGTCCCCATGATAACGCAGCAAAATATTTGGCTGAACGTTTTCGAGAAACAAAAACAATTGTGCCATGGACTGTAAGAGTGAAAATCCCGCCATGACATACAGTGATTGATGGGCAGTGTTCTTGTGAGAATAACAGGCGCCTTATGTCCGGCTCACCTGATCCCTCGAACTCAAAAAGAAGTGAGACGTCGACAAAGACAAGAGAAGAGGAGATAAGGAGAGAGCGAGAGGGATGGATTTTGGTAGAGAATGGGTGAGGAGAGGAAAGAAAGAGGAGCATTTTGTGAAAAAGAGAGTGGGGTAGAATGTAGAGAAAAAAACCGAACTGAGAAATGAATAAAAGAGAAGAAATACAGAAAGAGAGCAAAAGGAAAACAGTGGGGGGAGAGATGAAGAGATGGGAAAGGGCAGAAATACAGGTGAGTGAGAATAAATAGATATGGAATGACGAAAAAAGGAATATAGGTGGAAGAAAAAACAATTAAGAAAAACAGAGACAGAGAAAACCTTGACGTAGACAAAGAGATATAGTGAGGGAAGACGAAAAGAGGAAAAGATCTATGCAACTAAATTTAATGTTTTCTTAACGAAATGTTTTTTTGGGAGACTATATGCAGGTAAGATTAATATCCAGCTTCTTCGCGTCGGACAATGGACTTTGTTTTCACGGTTAGAGTCAGTGGCTCCATACTTTCATTGGAGGTTAGACTTGTGAACAGAAATCCATAGTAATTGATGTTCTTATGTACTTGCCTTATAAACATGACGTTATAGACTTACCCCACTCTTCATGATCAGCCTACTGCTCTAAACTTACGATATAGTTTTAAACATGAATTACAGTACATTAAAACTGAAAAAAAGAAATTCTGTTTTAATGTGTTTAGATGTGTCAATTTCATAATACACAAATTTATTCAAACTGTTATCCTCATCTTGGAGTTGTTATATTCGTGTTTGAATCTCTGTTTCTCTAGACTTCTTTCGGTGATTGTCGCATTCTATCGTTATAAAGTCGCTTGTGTTGTTCCGATCAATTAAGTATGGGGAAAAATTAGATGTAGCACAGAAATAGACTAGTAAAATAATAAAGGAAATATTTAAAAAATAAATAAATAAAACCTTTGTTTCTTAAGAGCTTTTCAAATAACGTGAATAAAATCAAATTGTTTCGCTATATATGCTACTGGATATTTCGTAATAGTCAATAGAAAAAAGAAACAGTAACAAAGAAATGCAAAAGAAAAACATTGGATATGCATGAGGTGTAAGTTGAATCATTAAATGGGTTTGAGCGATCGAGAAAGTCGTTTCTCGGTTCTAACCATGGTAGCTCAATGTCCCGCAGTGGATACAAAGGAAACATCTGCATTAGACTATTATTTAATTCAGTTAGACAGTGTACTTACAGAGTATTAAACATGTTTATTTACTTCTATCAAATACTCCTATGAGGAGTTCATTTCTTTCTTATACTTACTGAGGCTATCAGCCTCTAATATATGCCCTGATTCTTTCAACTGCCTTATTCTCAAAAAAATTTTCTTTGATCCTAATCGTTAAATTGTTCATTCGTATTAACTAGTTGGACATATGGACATTTTAATCGTACTGGTATTCTCTAATCTGAGACTTTTACTCGCCACTTAAAATTTGGCTATATTTTCATATTATCTCCTTTATCCATTCTAATCTTTGGTGATCATGCATGTTTTTATTTAACCTATGTAAGACCACTGAAAATCTCAGAGGTTTAACAACAAATATAATCCATTATTTAAATCCTCTGTTTATCTCGTGGTCTTTAACTGTATCTTTTCATTCTCTCCTAGATTCGTTCGAATGATTGTTGCCTGTTCATGATTTTATCCAAATATTATACAAAACTGGATTAATTTCATATCTAAAACAAAAATAATTTTTTGACTGCATCCTCTGCTTTAATTCTTATTCACTGTACCATATTCATTCAGCGATCATGGCTCTTCTCAATTTCCTGTCCTTCGTAGCTCTTAGAAAATTTTATCATTTCGCTATCTCTGTTGATCTCGGTTCTACCAACCATTATCACAAATTCGTTAGGTAGACTATGCGCTATTTTTTTCTGTCAAATCTTGCCTTCTTTATGCATTGTAAGTATAAAATTTTCTATACTTTTTTCCTCATTCTGCACCTTAAAGATTTTCAATTGCCCCGTTCTGATGTTAAAAATAAGTGTCCTTCTTGTTTATTTTTCCAAAAAGAACGTTGAAATGTCAAATTTACTCTTTTTCATACATGCTTGTTGTTCATTATTTCACACATTATCATTTGATACCGAACCGGCAAATATATCTCTTTATTGTCTTTATATATATATATATATATATATATATATAGAGAGAGAGAGAGAGAGAGAGAGAAAGAGAGAGAGAGAGAAAGAAAGAAATTAGAAACCCAAATTTTGGGTTCACCTTATGGATTTAATAATTAGTAACTTTGGTTCTATCTATCTATCTATCTATCTATCTATCTATCTATCTATCTATCTATCTATCCCAGTTTATTTTTTTCTTTCACCTGTTTCTTATACTTTTCTCTCCCTATCTTACTTGTTAACATTACTTCTGTACACTTTTCTTTTTATCCACCTATGTAACTTACTCGGTTTTCCCAATTTCTTCACACTTAATATTAATAATTAATTTAATCTGTCAGAAAGTGAAAATGATTCTAGGTCAGGTCGTCTTTGGGTCAGGTACAAATGCCTGCACTCTGATTTTATTTAGAAAATCCTAATGTTCCTACATGAAAAACAAACAGAATAATATAGATGTCTTAAGTCAAAATACACCTAGACATAATCCCACAAGACTTAAACAAAACGCAATTTCACGAAAAGAAAGCTTTAAATTTTGTTCTGTAATTAAAATTGAAAATATTTTACCAGCTCTGTTATTCAATATCTACTTCTGCCACGACTATATTCACAATACTCCTAAAAATTGTGTATGTCGATGCTGAGGATTCATGAGAAATATTAATGAACGTAAAATGATGAATGGTCCTTCAAAACAATGTATTCGAAAGCTATAATTTTTAATGTAAGGAATTCAAAAGCTATAATTGTTTAATGTAAGAAACATACGGTTGAAGTTGCGTTTATTCATTAAATCAATAAAGCAGAGGGAAATATTAATCTGGAAAATTACTACCAAATCTCAATAATTTTAATCAAATTTTTAACTTTTTTCTCAAAGAAACTCCAGATAACAAAAATTAAAAACTAAAGATTAATTCTGGCATTTTATAATGACAATATTTGTTGACATTTTGCGAAAAGTAATAGTTATAACTGAGAAAAAGTGATAATAATTCTATTCATTACACCATCGTTTTTATCTGTCTTCTGTTTGACTTTAATAATGTAATCGTCTAGAAAGCTTCAATTCTTTATCTTTCTGCAAGGTACTTCTGGACTGTTGCAAAGCACACCAATAATGATGGGAATAACTGTTAAATTCTTCTAAAACAATTTTTAATTCCCTCGCGAAATCTTCAGATATTGTCCCCGTTTTTTCTTTTCTTTCAGGTTCATTTTGTTGAAATAGCACAATCTGTTAGGTTTTCATTTTATTGTTCTGGTTATGTGGGTTAAATTGAGTGGTACATTTCAAATTAGCGGTCGAATTTACTCTGCATTACAATAAAGACTAATTGGCTAATTATTATTTCACACACTTTGATACTTACTTAGATTATCTTAGTAAAACAAAAGACTACACTCTCTAATAGTAAAAATGGTTTCTGGGATACTTACTTATCACTGCTTCATGACAAAATGTCATAAAACATTTACTAAGCTTAGTTCAATACTTTATGAGACACTACGTGAAGATGGAGATTATTACAGTAATAATTGTCAGCGAGAATAGTTTTCTGCCTCACTACGACAGTTCAGCTTAGTTGGGCATCATAGATATGGGGCACTGGGAACTCATCCAGTAATAGATTGCAACATTTTTTAAACATTTTTGCAGTATATCAAAAAGTATGATTTTTTAAAACTAAGGTTAACTCAGTCCAGCATGTAATGAACTAGCGAAGCGTCTACAAGACAGGTATAATAGCAGCGAGAGAACAACAGGAGATGCCCATATGGTGTAAGTAAAGGACTGATATTCTGTTGATAATTGATACAGATAAATCACCCCAAGAAAATGGTGACATGAGATGACAAGTGAACCTAAAAATTAGTCACCCTAAGGAGGTATTAACTGTAAAAGGTACATTATTCACTTAAAATTGCCACTAGGCAAGCGTAAAATTAGAGGTTGGATGACACCAGGATGAGACAAATCTGTAAACGTTAAGACTAGAGGCAATAAAGATATGGCAAGAAAAAATAGATTACATATATAACAAGATATTTTTGTCAGATTTGGAGTTTCGCTAAGTGTTAGAAATGCCGTTTGTATCTTCATTTTAAAAAGACTATATTAACGGTCAATAATCAATATGCAGCTTTAAGATTCAGTTAAGTCCGCAGGTGTGCAAGTGTGTGTGTGTGTGTGTGTGTGTGTGTGTGTGTGTGTGCTTCTTCCAACTATCACAATGTAAATTGTTTAATTCCTATCAGCAAGATATATTATATATAATCTTGGATTATATGTGTTTCGTTATATTTCTACATAAACTATACTAGATCATTTTTACGAGTTTAATGCAAAGATTTGGGACAAGAGTTTAAATCTCGTTAGTGGATACTTCTTCAATTTCTATTAGACTTTGTTACTTAATACCAAAAGATATCACTATTGTAAAAAAAGAAGGCAATAAAAATAAGATTAAAAATTGTCAAAAATCAATATTGACAAAAAGCTTTATCTCAGAAATTGAAAAAACTTAAAACTTACAAACGCAACTAATATTAAGTATTAGAACACAACATGGCATGCATAAAAATTTAATAATGCAGTATGTTGTTATATAAATAAACGTGGATGGCGTTTGCTAATTGGTTTTTGTCAAGAAAACGAAGCAGGTTACATAACGTTATAAAAATTCAACCCTCACTGGGTGGCATATAATTGTGGTCTTGTAGGGTGTTAAGTTTCGTACACTAATCATAAATTTATTGTTACAGAAAGAAACATTGCTCTTGACATATTGAATATCTCATGTGTACATTTAAATCCAGGAAAAGCTATAATAATAATAATAATAATAATAATAATAATAATAATAATAATAATAATAATAATTTCTACACATACAACAGCGGCAAAGAACCTAAAAAAGAATGCAAATCAAATGTAATGTACCAAATGCAGAAACGATGGCAAGATAAGTCTCGTAATGGTCAATACTCGAGCCGTACCAGACAAGCTGATGTAGACAAAACCAGTAACCATCAATGGTTATGTAGTGCAGCGTTGAAAGCTGAAACAGAAGATTTTATTTTTGCTGCACAGAACCAATACTCATTAAATAGAAATTACCAAGTACACATACTGAATAATTGTTTTGACCGAAATGCAGATTCTGTGATAAATATCCAGGAACAATTGACTATCTTGTATCAGGTTGCATAGTGTTAGCACTAACTGAATATAAAACTTGGACAATATCTACACTGGAATATATACCACTTTATGGAAGAAAACTGTAAGAAAATGGTATGAACATCTAGACCTGGTTATAGAGATAGGACATGTAATAATTTTATGGGACTTTACAATAGACACAGGCAGATCAATCAATGTTACTCACCAACACAACGGCCACAAGAACAGAAAGTGCTTTCTTGACATGGAAAACCCTGAAGTTTGTTATGTATCTTTGAAGATCTTCAAAAATTATCAAAATACAAGAAACGTTAAATAAAAATCTAAAAAATGTAGCACATGTGAGAATAAATAATTCCAGTCATAGTTGGAGCCCTCGGTAGGAATTATTATTATTATTATTATTATTATTATTATTATTATTATTATTATTATTATTATTGCGACATTTGTGCCTATCATTCCAGGTGTTGTATTTACCTTTAAAGAAACTTTCAAAGAAATTGGGAGAATACATCGCAGACTTTAGCATAACAAATAACGAATAATAGTGGAGACAGTTGAAAACATTAAGGTGATTTGCCACCGCTTAAATTACTACGTAGAACTCGTATGAAAATTGAACGAAATTAATGGTAAGGAATTAGACCAAAAAGTCATGATAACGATAATAATGGAGATAAATAAAATCTTTATTCGTATCAGTTACGTGACGGATTACTTTATGAAAATAGTACTTTGTGTTGTTCTCCGTGTGGCAGCACAATATTTTCTTAAAATCTTTTTTTTAAAGAGAGAATAAAATTAAATCATCTACCATATCTGATTATATAAAATACACAGATTTATTAGATGTATCTTCAGCGGAGTACATTCAGGAAAAAGTTTTAGTGTATTTAAGCATGTAATGTTCAGGGTAAACTATCAGTATATTAGAAAACATTGCATATGCATTTTATCTATCTCAGAAAATATTACTATATATAAAATATTACTGTATATAAAACATAGCTGTATATAAAACGCAGCTGAAAAAGCAAGAAACGGCAGCAGTAGAAACACTCCATGATTTATATAATAAATAATAAATCATTAAGAGATAAAGCAAAAAACATTATATAAAAAGCAAGTTACTATTATTAGTGTTTTCTTTAAATTATATCTCTTTCTTTCGTGGTTCATAAATGGCCAGAAGTTTCATAATTAGTTCATGACTTTTTTGCAGGCTTTATTACTTTTAATAAAAAGTTTTCACATCAATGAAGTGACAGCTTTCAGTTATAACTAAGTGAAATTAAGTCTGTTATAATTCTGCGAGACAGAATAATTTTAAGACAAAGATTTAGAAACAGTTTCAAAATTTCATATGCCAAAAGTAAATGATTTCAAAATTTAAAACATTATTATAAATTACTTGTAATTGCCTACATGTGTCCCAGTATTAATAGTTATAAATAATTATTGACCGATATCATTATTGTGATAATTTTGCATTATAACAAGACAAGGGTCCGTAGATTGGAGAAAATAGTTATAAATGATAATGTTCTTACTTCGTATCCGAGATTATCTCTCTTTAACGGTCCCTGTTTTTGTTTTGTTTTTTTTGTTTTTTAATTAACTTTTAACACATAAAATTTATTAATGAGCTAGCAAAGTTTCATTCCAAAAATGCTACCTCGAGAAAAAGTAATTTTTGGAACCACTGTACTAGTCCATCAAACTCCCTCTTTAATTTTCATGACTTAGCAATCATAACTCACATGTTTTAATATGCATAAAATATTCATTGCCATAATTATCGTTGGAAAATATATAAGGTTTTAATCATTGAACTTCTTCAAGGGTCTGAATCCAGTGCTACCTCTCGTAGATGTGTTGACAATATTAATGGGTATCCAGTTCAAATGCATGAAAGGATTTTCTGTTCTATTCCTTTCAACCATAATTAATACTTTCCACGAATAAAAATTGAAACTCTATAGTTTTAATTTTAAAACAAATATATATATATATATATATATATATATATATATATATATATATATATATATACATTTATTTTTATTTTTATTTATTTAGTTTTTATTGTCATTACATCTAACGATTTAAAACATGCTTTGTTGTCATAACAGTAATACTGGTAACAGTTTATACAATCTTTGCAAGACCGTTTGCAATATTATGCAGATTGAACATGTATGGTCATTATTTTTTATATACTCAAGAAATAAACATATATCTTGTACGAAATCAAGAAGCATTTACTAAATTTATTTTTAAGAAACACAGTTAGTTGTCTTGAATAAAATATACATATATATAAGCACAAGTATAATACACAACACTAATTGCAAAATAAAAATAAGTAGAACTTACTATAGAATTCACAGATGAACTTGAAACTAACAATTCTTTATCTTTTCTTGATATTTTATTAATAAGTAATAACGATAAATTAGAATTTAAAGTTTACCGTAAACCTACCAACAAAAACGAACTTATTAATTTTTATTCCCACCACAACCAAAGAATTAAATCTGATTTAATTATAGGTTTCTACCTTAGGGCCCTCGGGATATGCAGCTCCAGATATTTAACTGAAGAAGACAGAGATATTAAACAACTATTTAAACTTCTCCACTACCCACGCTATTTCATCCCCAGTGCCAAAAAAATACACAAAACCAAAAAATCAAATACCCACAAAAATCACACAAATTTCATATTACTACCTTCTCAAACAAATTAACTATCCTAAAGACTATAATTGTTGCCACCACCTCCAAAACTTTTGGTGATATTTTCAGATTAAAAAAGACACCAGACATCAATTTGAATGCCGTAACTTACAAAATACAGTGTCTACAGTGCAATAAGTTATATATAGGGAAAACATCACAAAATTTAAAAGTGCTGATCTACGAACACAAAAGAGACTTACGTTTAAACATACGTTTCAACTCTTGCATTACATCGAAATAACGTAGGACACAATTTTGATTACTGAAATGCCAGTTTAATTAAAAAAGAACATAACCCTTTAAGGGGGAAATACTTTGAAAACATATTAATAACACAACTACCAATCATAAACATGCAATCAAAACATTACATTACTTCCGAATGTTTTCACAAATACATAATTCATGAGCCAAAAATATCAATAGATATCATTAAATAAGTTAAAGACAGTTCCTTGTATTATTAACAATGTAATATTGTTTTCTACATATGAAGTAAATTCGATAATTAATTTAATCATCTTTTCTCCCTATTTTTACTATTTTTCTTATTATTATCTATACTTTTCTTCTTTTTATTTTTAATCATTTCATCCCAGATAAGGCAGTTTTGCTGCCACTGTTGGCTTTTTAAATCGTTCGTCTTTAATAAATCTCTGAAGAAGCTTGCTAAATTGAAACATGTTAGATTAAAGACACTTTTTCCTATTTTCCTACTGGTTCTTTACTTATTCTATTCATATATATATATATATATATATATATATATATATATATATATATATATATATATTATTACAGGTTGGGTTATACAAAACACATCTTCCACAATGAACTAAAAAACATAAAACAGACACTCATCAACAATAATTTTCCTAACGACATAGTTGATGAACAAATACGACATTTCCTTACAAACCTGAACACGAAAAAAGCAACACATGGTAATAACCCAACCAACCCCAAACATATCACTCTCTTATATCGTAATCAAATGCACACCAACTACCAACTAGATGAAAATATCCTTAAAAAAACTCATAAACACTAATATCTCTCCGACTGACCCCAACAAAAGAATTAAATTCATCATATATTACGCTAAATCCACAACATCCAACTCAATCGTCTGCAACGACTCCTCCCCCACCGTTAGCGATTTGCAAAAAACAATGTAGTGTATAAATTTAAATGCCCCTTTCGAGAATGTATCTCTAACAAACTAAATAATACCTACATTGGACATACTACTAACTCGCTTTTGCGGAGACTTACATTGCACTTAAATGAAAATTCTAACATATTCCGACATTTAAAACACCACGGCTATCAACATACACGTCTTAGGAAAACACTTGTTGAAAATACGCATATACTTAGACAAGAAAATAATAAACGAAAACTGAAAATTCTAGAAGCTATCTACATCAAACAGTTTAAACCTAGCCTAAATAAAATAAATTTCGACACCTCTACTAACATACTTCAATGCCTATAATCGACGGGAGAGATCATAGTTATTATACTTACCCCCTACACCATAGTAGCAGCAGTTCCCAGACCAATCCCTCATGACACTATACACTCAATTGAACAAAAAATCCACTACCACCATTCCTACAGCCATGTGCGACACAAAAAATGGACCTGTCTAATTTTCTCTGTATAACTCCCCTCTGTTAAAAATAATCTAAATGTTCTATGTTCACTGAACATTAAATGTTCATCCTTTGATAATGGCTTATGTAAGCCAAAATCTCAGACCTGATAAAAAAATCAACAATTATTGCGATTTCTTGTTGTCTTTCCATGACAACACTATCAAGCTAATCAGATCATACGAACGGATCTTACACAAAATAAACAGAAAAAACTTGTCTATATTATTCAATGAAACCTGTATTAATGAAAAAATGCTGCCAAAATACACACAGTAAATATATATATATATGTGTGTGTGTGTGTGTGTGTGTGTGTGTGTGTGTGTGTGTGTGTGTGTGTGTGTGTGTGACAGCAATTTTTATATACATGTTTAATTGAATATAACACACAGGTTAAATATTTTTGTTCAGTTTATAGTATTACACTTTTTGTTTCTGTTAGTCCACATAAAAGTCTTTGAAACAAAACTAGAAAAACTGTATTAAAAAAAAACTTACAATATCTGTCACATTCAATAAAACATTCATAAAAAGAAAGATTACTTCCTAAATATACATGTCTCCCGCGGAGGATGGTCTCATTATCTCATGATATAAACCATCACTATTAGTATACATCGCAAATATAAATGGATGCATATAGGTTATACGTTCTATGTATGCTAAACCTACATAAACCAATTTCAGTTTTACTAGTGACAATTGAAAAATCCAACAGAACACGCACAATCATTAAATAGCTAACACTTGCTAATAGGACGAATTCACCGGTGCATGCCCGAACTCGACAGTATTCTAGAAAGAAGGCCCATCTGACCTAGAGACACGGCATAAGCGTTTCCTCTAGTGACTCTAATATCTACGAAAATTACAATAATCTCTGCAGGTGTTCCAAAAACATATTCTTGCTGATCGGTAACTGCTATGTATTATAGCAGTGTAAGCTGTAAAGTTTGTATTGAGCCTTGTTGGTTCAGTATAAACTGTCTCAGACGAATCAATAAAATCTGTCATCTATTTTTACATACCTAGGAAGCAAATAAATTATATTGAATAGGATGTGAAAATTCAGATAGATAAAAACCTTCGTCCCTTTGCATAAAATGAATGTAATCTGAAAAGCCGATCTACCAGACAACCTTAAACGGAGATTCTTTCGAGCCACTGTAGAGGCTGTTTTAATGTATATGGTGTCACTGCTTGGACATTAACTAAAACCATCGTGGGTAAACTTGATAGAACCCACACTCGGATGTTGAGGGCCTTACTTAACATTTCTTAGAGACAACATCCAAATAATTCACAAACCTTTTGAACTTCTCTCTGATATTTCTACAATCATAAGTGAACACATAATGCGCTTTGCAGGACACTACTAGCTAGTAAAACAAGAATTCGCGATATATCTGTTTATCTATCTTTGGCCCAAGACAAATTGGTCTCCCAGTAATCGCCTAAATTGAGCAGCTATGTTATGACAGAATGAGATCTTAATGACTTACCGACTCTGATGCAGGACTGTGATGGCTGGCGTGATAAACTCATAAATGTCCAAGCTAGAAAGAAAGATGTATAATGTACTGACTGGCTATTTGCGCGTGACCATTGTAAAAATCGTTTAAGATTTGATGCAATATTCCTCTTTGTTTGGGTAGTTAAATTATTTGACAGTTACCAAAGATCCTATTCTTGCATCATCTATATGTTTTGTAGTACTACGATAAAATAGAATTCATGTTTTCTTATATATTTTTGTTGTAGTTGTTCGAGGACAGCCTAGAGTTATGGGTCCATCAATCTGACCACAACAGTACTCCTACGGTGAAATTATATACAAACCTGTGACTTTTTCAGCTTCGATACTACAGTCAAACTACTAGTGTTTTAAGTCAAATGGGATCACCCTCCTAAGTTATTTATTACAGTGTTTTGAGTCGGTGAAACCATGCAATGAAATTCTGTTTATAATTTTGTGACATATCAGTATATATATATATATATATATATATATATATATATATATATATATATATATATATATATAATATTTTTTATAATCATTTCCCCTCCACCCAAGCAAAGGAAGACCGTCACTGGTGCGCATGGGGTTATAATGAGATAAAAAGAAAGAAAAAAAATCAGAGAACTCTGTAACTCCGAGGGTGTCTAAGAAGGATAGGAGAAAGTTGGGAATCAAGAAGACAGAAGATGGCATCTGATGCTGCACTTAAATTTTTGGAGATTGTATCAGGAAATCAAGTATATGGAAGGTAGTTCCGAAGGCGGGGAGTTAGAAAAAGAAATTGATAGAGTAGAAGTAGCGGTTACATTTAACTACTTTGACGGTAAAAGGGTGGTAACTATCTGCCAATCTAGTAGCACGGGTAAATGGATGTAATCGAAGCATCAGAGAAAAGAGTTAATCAGAGCAGAAGTCATGATAATATTTGTAGAAAAGACAGAGCGAAGTCAAATCGCGTCGGTGAGAAAGGGCTGAATCCGAGCTGTTATATTGAGATCAATTATATTGCAGACCTTTCTTTGGAGTTTATCGAGAATCCTAAGATTAATAGCAGAAGCACTCAACAAGATATATCACCACTATTCAATGCACAAATGAATAGTAGATTTATAAATGTGTAAGATGGATTCTGAAGAAAAAACATCCTAACCCAACACAGTGACTCACGCTTGTTAGCGGTATATGTAGCTAATGATTCAATAAAGCCGTTCTACGAGGAGGTCGGTTGGGAGAGTGAAGCCAAGAAGACGCAGTGTGTTGCCGGAAAGCTAGTGTTTCCATAAAGATGAAAGGTAGGAAAGTTTCTCTATGGTGGTTGAAATGAGAGCAGCTTTGGAAGCATTAAAATTTAAGAGTCACTTCTTACCGCAATCCATCACAGATTGGAGGTCCTTTCCAAGAGTAGTGGCGAGGTTTACTTTGTCAGAATTCGCAGATTTTTTATCAAGACAGTAGTAAATGGAGGTGTAATCTGCATAAATGCCTACTTCTGAACTTATTACATCAGGAAGATCATTGATGAAGATCAGAAAAGGCGTAGTGCCTTAAAGTTCACCTGCATTTGTACGAAAAGATCTGGCAGCGTGCCCGTTGAAGACGACATCCCTTTCACGATTTGATAAGAACGACTGGGTTAAAACGAACTACAATCAAGAAATACACACACGCACACACATGAATGTGGGTGTGGCTGCGCACACGCGCTTGTGTAACCTAATGATCAAACATTATACATTTGATTTATTTTTTATAAGTCCTAGAACTTCTCAATACACACTTATATATATATATATATATATTGTCATCCGCAGACAGATCTGTTTCGCTGTATCACAGCTCATCAGACTCCGATTGCTTTTTAACCCAGGATTGAAACCCGACCGAATTGGCGTCAGTCGGCGATTCTACCTCTGGGCTATGGGCGTTCGGTGGAAGAAGGCAGACCTTTTAGCGCATATATTATCATTATACGCGCCCAATAGCCAGAGTGCTCTAATTCATTTTACTGAATGAGCGATGCTATAAAAACATCCCCCACTCACATACCCATATATATATATATATATATATATATATATATATATATATATATATATAAAACGGCGAAGTACACAGGATGCGATGGATAAATTACACGAAATATAAAAATAATATCAAGATTTCCTTTTAACAGATATATCTTCCAAAATAACACAAAAATATCTTGAAATACTAAAAAGGAAAATTTATTCAATAAAATTCCACTTGAATTCAACCACTCTCTTTAGATTACTTCGAAATTTCCTGTAAATCCTCTGGACGTTCTCTTTTTTTAAGTTAGGGAATTCTGGCATGATACTTGCATTCAGTTTATTTTTAGTGTTAGAAGAGGTTTGCTGGTCTCTTGCACAACTGCGCTTCACATATAATAATCAAATGGGTTGAAGTCTGGAAAGTTGATTGGCCAGATGTAAGTGGTGATGTGGTCACAGAAATTGTCTAGAAGCCACGACCGGTTTCTTCTGCTTGTGTCGTACGGTTCAGAGTCCTGTTGCCAGACATAGAATCTTCCAGTAGTGGCCCTCTTGATGCATGGCAGCACTATTTCCTCAAGGCATTTAATATAGGAGTTTAATATGAGGGCCTGTGGGAGGTTGAATGGAGGCATAAATACGTCATTATTAGTGATCACTGCAAACAGCATCATACTGACTGGATATATTGCTCATTTTTTTTCCGAATCCTTTGCACGATCCTCAGATTGACACTTAAACACGCTTAGGTATTCGTATTAGAGCTTTAGACGTGAATGCCAAGTAGTAAAAAATGCCTTTTTCCAATTTTTAGAGAAGTTGCGTCATGTGGCTCCTTTTCACAGATGTTGCCCAACTGACGCTACTATACTCTGCAGTTGACAAAATAAATAAAAAACATGCGCGAAATTAATGGCGCAAATATACCCATCACATCGTGAAAAACAAGCGGCTTATATGCGAGTGCCTGAAAAAAGAAACTTTGTGTATGTGTATTTGTGTGTGATATTTTATATTGAAATATATGCAAGTAATTTGATGCGATACTTTAATTACAAGACATTTTGGAAGTCTACAGACAAGGATGCTATTTATACTTACTCTTGGACAAAAATATTTAATCCAGCTTTCTCTATTTCTGTCTCTTTCTTTCAAACCAGCCTTGTGGTACGGATTATAGACTTTGATTCTTGGTTCTTGACAAAGACGGTTTTTGAAAACTACGAAAAAACAGTTGGTAATGGCGCCGATAAATTGTTCTGCTGAATGTTCATTTGAAATCTCAGCAATACTCTTTATCTTCATCTAATGAAAGCGAATCTTCTGTCTTCACTTTAAAATAAATAAAGAGGCATTTACTCAAACTTCATGTGCAATAGATTCTTTCCATGTCCTGCTATTTTGATCAGTCTTCAAATTTAATTAATTTTGTCGTAGACGTGTTTATTTGTTTTAATTTCTCGATGTCGTTTCCTTTTTACTTTATAAGATTCACGGCGAACGATGGCCTGCTGAACAATTCGTCTGCTGATCACGTGTGAAAACATCTAAGAACGCGGTGCTTATAACAAAGACAAATCCGCCATTGTTTTCAACGCACTTTTCCGCGATTACACAACATTGAAGATAGATGCCTATTGACTGAATAAGATTGAAGATTTATTTGTTTTATTTTTTGTCACTTTTGTTGGAGTGATATCTACTCACTCTAAAATATTTGCCTATTTGATGTGTGCTTTTTCTTCTAATGAATATCCACAAACGCACACATACTCACATTATCTTAAACACATACATAGGTGTGTGTGCATTTCTGTCTGTGAATGATTGAATGTGAGGATACTTCTGTGTTCATTTGCTTGAAGCTATATATATATGCACACATAACATATTTGCAATAAAAGCGTTTACAATTGAATGTATATGCTTTGATATACACGTATTCGTTTTTAAATTGTTCTTTCTAAATAATTTGTTTTTGCCTTCTTCTTCTCTGTAATCCTCAGTTATATATATATATATATATATATATATATATATATATATATAGGATAGGATGGATACATTGTCGTCTAGATTACGCAGAAAGGAAAATAACACTGACATCTTATTTTGACAGATATATTTACCAAAGCTACACGAAAATATCCTAAAATACTAAAGATTAAATTTATTTAATAAAATCGTACTTTGCTTTAACCAGGGCCTCCAGACGATTTCGAAATCTTTTGCAAATTTTCTAGATGTTCTCTTTGTTCAAGTTTGTAAATTATAATCCTTGCCTTCAATTCATAAGTTTATTCTTTTCTCACTCAAATGCTGCCACAAATAATTATCAAGAAGGTTGCAGTTTAGCAAGTTAGGTGGTTAGTGTAAGGAGTGATGTCGTCCTAAAAATATTCTGACAGCCATGACTGGGCTCCCCTGCTTGTGTGGCATGATACAGTATCCTGTTGTCAAACAAAGGTTCTCCCCTGCAGCTACACCCTCGATCCAGAGTAGCACTACATTCTCAAAGCACTTGGTGTAAGCCTCCATGTTGAGTCTGAGGCTGTGGAAAGATGAATGAAGGCATAACGTCTCCATCACTAGTGATAACTCCATACACCTTCGTAATCATCATTAGACTGATCTAACTCTTTTCTAATTATCTGCACTGTCCTCAAATTAATACGCTAACGCTTAGTAATGTTTGTATTGGACCTTCCGGTATGAATGCCAAGCAAGTCCGTATGCTGTTTCCTAAATTCGGGTAGATTGAATTACATTATGGTTCTCTTTTTTATCAAAAATGGTACCCAACAATCCCTACTATACTCTAATATACTAATATATTAGTATACTAATATACTATATATATAGTGCAAATAGGCAGGAAATAATTTTCTTAACATACACCGTCAAATACAAGAGACAATGAATGTCTATTATGTTTAATCATGAACAGTTCCAAACATCGTATTTTGGCTTTAATTTCAGTTGAAAATAAAGACAAAATTTCTCCAACATTTTGATAACTTTTTTTTAAGTTTGTTCTAACACTGTCCTCAATGTAATATAACAGAATTGTTAAGCATATATCAATAAATATTCACATTATTCAACGTCTATAGCGCGATCCGGAATTTCGTGCACTATGCAAACTTCAGGTGCATATTATGAACTAACAATTTTGAATATAACAATATGATATTAAATAAATACATGTCCATAATTCAAACTATTAGTAACTCTACTAAAAATATTTGTAACTGCTGAAAATATAAAACCTGCCCACAGGGCATGGCCTAAAGTATAACTTACAGAGCTAGTATCCATTCTGATGTCGTTGTTAAAATTTATTTTGGCTTAAATGAAAAAGCAGAAGAAATACCATCAAATGACTTTAAGAAATAGCAAAAAGCACTGCTCTTCTCAAAATATCCCTGGTAATTATAAAAAAGCAGAAACCCAATTATTATCTGGGGTATTATCGCAAAAATAAATCTTATAATGGAAAAGGAAAAAGATTTAATTTATACCTTTCAGAAATAAATTCTTGCTATCTTAATACACTTAATCCTAATGTACTAAATAAATTGAATCAATAAGGTGAATTGAGGATTACATGCAAGTATGGAACTAAATAACTGCTCAATTACATTGAACCGAAATATATCTTTTTACATTATTATTATTATGTTGTCATTTTTCATCATATTAGATTTCTGCTATAGTCGCACTACCTACCAAGACTGCGGAAAGATCTAAGGTAGGTCGTGGTGTGATTTATGGCTCCATTTCATATTTTTGCTATCTCCTCTTACATCGCTAGCGTTACAAAAACAAAGTTCTCCTTAATGTGTGGGCTGTACTTAACAAGACAATTATTAATTATTATTAATTATTTATATTATTGTTATTATTATTACGTTTTATTGTTTTCCCCTAGATTAAAAACAAGAGTTAATAACTTTTGACACACAGGTAAAAATATATACCGTCTATACGAAAAATATTCTACCTATTAATTTAAATTTTTAGATTTTAATTTCTAATTTCATGTTTAAGTTTTAGCTCAAATTACATTATATTATATAATTAAAAATTAAAAAAATAATATCTCAGCATTATAATATATAACTCCCCTGAACAACATAGGAAATAAACATTAATATCCTGGAACGGTCAGTTAATAATATGCACCTGATAACTGTATAGTGCATGAAACTCCGAGTCGTACTATACGTACTATAGACGTAAGATAATCTCTCTGTCCTCTCTCTCTCTCTCTCTCTCTCTCTCTCTCTCTCTATATATATATATATATATATATATATATATATATATATCACTCAATATCTCTCTCACTCGCTCTTTTCCTTTTGTTTACTACTCAGTCTGTTTATTTCTGTCTGTCGATATCTATGCATAGATAAATCTAACGAATGTTTTGATTTAAATATATGATGAAATCTTTCGATTCCCATAAATTTCTAATACGCAATATACACATCCACATATATATGTTGTATCCATATGTAAATGTCTATTATATAAATATAGTCAATATAGCTTGCGGCTTAATTAGCCCAAACATTGAAGTTGTGTTACTAATGTGTCCAGACCTATTTTCTAAATATTTTATTTACCTTTTACGAAGGACATTACTTTTGAACTAACTGTTCGTTAAGTTTATTTTAATTTATTTTATCCTTCATGTATTCCTTTTTTCTAATTTTTTTTAGTCTTTTGGTTTTCCTTTCCAAATTTTTATTTTCAGTTTTCTCACCGCCATTTTTATGTTCTTTTTTCTCTGATTTTAATCAGACTACTGCTTCATTTTTTAATTTCTTTTGTGTTTACACTTTAGCATTTTATTTGCTTTTAATAACTGCTAGTTTCATTTTGAAAATAAATCCTTTTTATTTTATTGACGTTTTGAATAAGTAAATTTTCTTGTTAACCGTTTATTCTTTTCTGATTTTTCTTCGATTTCGACTGATTTTATTTTGTCCCAGACTTTTTATTTAACTTTTAATAAATTTTAAGCAATAAAAATTAACCAAATATTTTTCAGTTTAAACTCTTCGTTTTTTAGAGTTAATTTGAATTTTATTTTGTTAGTTTGCCGAATATTTTTTTTTTTTTTTTGCTTTTCGCCGAATGTTTATTTTTTTCGGTGAAATTTTATTCCTTAAGCGAATGTTTTTTATTGCTTTACTCTTTTAATTTATCTAAATTACTTTTTTTATTTATATATATATTTAATTTTTCTCATTGCAGTTTTTGTGTAATTTAGCTCATCACTTCTGGTAGAATAAATTAAACATCGCAGAATTTCAGAAAAAGAGATAAAAGCTACGGCCATCTCTTGAAGGTGGATGGACTTTTAGAAAACCAACAGAAATTACAGGCGTTTGCAAAGAAAATGGTTTCGGTCTTTATGGTGTATAAACGTTCCGCTCCACGATCAGTAATATCCATGGAGGGTCAAACACTAAAGAGTTAAAAAAGGGACGGAATTTTTCATGTATGACGTACTGTTGCCCGCACCCTAAAATTGTTTAGAGGTCACCCGGAAATAATTAATAACTAAAGACCTCACATTGAGAGTCAAATACGAGCGTCATAGAAGAACCCCTCATTGCAATATATGCGGTTCCTACTCAAGTGGCAGAGGAATATCCAGCTGCCTTAATCAGGAATACGTCTAAACAGTTGATGCCTCACCCGACAAGCTTAACGGATGGTGGAACTTTGACATAATGACAGATCGTTTGGCTTTCGTCTCCATCCTCAACGTCTTGAACTTTTGTGGTCCGAAAATACAGTTCATTGTGACCGGCCGAAAACCAACTTATTGAATGGAGGAGAGACGGCTTATCTCTCTTTCCTTCCTGTTCAGAGGATAAGGCTTATGGAATTCCGGTCGTTGGGTATCAAAATACCTCTAAGCCCGTTATTGATATTTCTACGGCGCTTGTAATGTGTCTTCTAGCGGCACGGACCGGTGGTGAATATCCTCCGATTGTGTCTCGGCTCACATTCTCCCCTAAGCCAAAACCATTCGCAAGTGTGATAAGGGAAAAGAAGATTGAGAATGGTGTGTCGTTGGTAGGAATACAAAAAACAGCCACACAGCAGAGCGTCAGTTTCCTAATGAACCCAGAGTAATAGGCACCAACAGACCCACTCCCTCTACCAAATTTAAGGACAACGTTGCGGTGAAGCATTTATCTATACCCATAGCAAATTTAGAGAAGAAAACTGAACCTAACTAAGAAAACAATCCAGCAGCTCCGAAAGCTAAAAAGGATATGTATGCAAAGCGAAACAAGAAGCGGAAGAAGAACCCAAGCCAGTGTAGGTTTTGGGCCCCTGAGTCGCTGCGCTGTCTTCCCTCCCATCACTTAAAAACTAATGACCGCACTTACAGTGACACGATCATTGACCTGCACCTCATCTAAAATGACCACCCTCAGAAAAAATCCGTACCATTTCCTTCTCCAGTCGTTTCTCATCCAGCCGAACCATTCTCCTCTCTGACACCTACACATTCGCAGTCCCCTTATAAGTAGGATTTATCTGAAAAGTAAATTTTGACAACACCGCTGCAAAAAGAAAGTGATTAAAACCACCATACACCCGGAGAGTAGACGTTTACTTCGTATCTGATGAACAAGTAAAAAGGCTTTAAACCATCCAAGAATGTTAAAGATCTGTTAAACTCAAAGAAAATAAATGGGCAAAGATGTGGAGGATCTTCGCAATTATCCATAAAACAAAAGTATTTTGATTGTTGTTATACGTTGCCCGAGTGCACGGCATATATGGAGTATGATAAAGGAGACAAACGATGCCATTTTAACATGTCTCCTGCCTAGCTTATTTTGACGAAGAACTTGTCAAGAAACTCGAACAATAATGTGTTTGGAAGTCCCTCCTTTTTTTTCACTCCTCCCTATACAGAGCTTTAAAATTAACATTACTTTTGGACAATGGTAGTTTCTCTTATAATGGTGTCATTAAAAATTATATAGGTCTCAGCTCAATGTAACATGCCGCCGGTGTTCTTATCCAGGTTATATTCAATATCGCAGAGCAACCCTAATCAGCCCGATAGTGTCTCTTTGGTTGGATAGCGTGAATGTCTGGGATATGATAAGTATGGTTATGAGATGTTTTGGTGTATGAAATAGTGTGGTTTGCTTGGGTCAGTGATTATGGCTAAGTACCTTTAAGTATAAAACAGAAAATAATTATCCTTTCCCTATCCCCTTTGGACCTTGTGCCACATTTTTGTAATTTTTTACAAAATAAATATTACTAGTCCTGAAATTGAAGAATAAACTACTAGAGAAACCGTAGTGAATAGTTTGGAAGAGTTTCAAAAAGGGGTTTGGTGAGTTTTGAAGTTTTAAAAATCTTCACCGTGAAATCAATATCGTCACTTGATAAAACAGTTATTGTCGAAACAAAATGACTATTTTTGTAGTGATATTTTAACATATTTATGTTATAAATTCTAAATAAATATTATTCGTTCTACTTTCTATTGAGCACTTTTTAAGAATAGTGTTTTTGTTTTTACGGAATTTTATTCTATCCATACCTACCCTATACTCGTATATATATATATATATATATATATATATATATATATATATATATATATAGTCACCCGCAGATAGATCTGTTTCGCTGTATTACATCTCATCAGTACGGTGAGATATCTGATTGCTTGTAGCCAGGAATGAAACCAACCGAATTGACATTCGTCGGCGATTCTACCTCTGAGCTATGGGTGCTCGGTAAAGAAAGGCGAGCTTTAGCGTAATATATACATTGTAAACACACGACAGTAGCCGAAAATATTCAAATTCATTACTATGCTAAGTAATGGATTAACTCTGCCATATTTTTCATTTGTCTTAAAGTTATTTTAATAAGTACTCATATTTGAGTAGATCTTCGGTTTTTAATATTAAACAGTATATTTATTTATTTATATCTACTAACCTGAATATTTGAGAAATCTTGTGAAAGGGTAGATGACGCATATTTATCTATACACACACACACACACACACACACACACACACAAACAAGCACACACACACACACACACACGCGCATACAAACGCATACACAAATACTGGGATACCTCAATTAATGAGTTTTCGATTAGTGCGCTAAAATGTTGCACATACCAAAATTGGATTAATACATTCATAACACTCAACTAATGTGGTGAAACATTATTCAGTTTAACCATAGTTAAAATTAAATAAAATAGGTAACTCGTAGTTGAATTTTTATAGTTACTGATGTACACATTTTCGAGCACTAATCGATCGACATCTGCGCACACACACACACACACACACACACACACACACACACACACACACACACACACATATATATATATATATATATTTATATAAATTAAATAGGATTATTTCAAGGATGTTGAATGACCATTTCGATATGAAATCCCCACAGGGGATAACACATGAGCTCAGCAACAAAAAATCCTTTTTATATTTGCTCTGTAATATTTTATTACATGGAGCTCTCTTCCTGTATCATTTTTTAATATTAAAATAAAATTTTAATAGTAATTAGGATCGGGTTTTTAGAATTTACCTTCCTGCTTTTTCCGCTTGGATTAAAGTATCTGAATAATATATATATATATATATATATATATATATATATATATATATATATATATATATTCTAAACATATACTGTTAAATATAACAGACAATGAATGTCTATTATGTTTAATCATGAGCCGTTCTAAACATCGTATTTTGGCTTTAATTTCAGGTAAAAATAAAGACAAAAATTCTCCAACATTTAGATAATTTTTTATTAAGTTGGTTCTAAGCTTTCGGCTCACAAGTGTCACCTTCAGAGAGGTTAATATAAAGACATCCACCATCAGCGACGATTTTATTTTGTGTTAACATAAAACTTTGCTAAGCAACAATAACAGTTATCAAAAATAGCAAACGCAGTTCGTAAATTTGGAATGCGGTTCTATGACGTCACAGCACGTGAGAGCTCAAAATGATCACAGAACCATATATTTAAATGCAATGTAATGTGTTACGACCAGATTTAAATGTGATTTTATTAACAACACACACTTGATAAAATCACGCCTACTGCATTTAATGATCAAGACCAGTTCGGAATCTCCTGCAACTCTTCTAGACGATCTCCTTGTTTAATTCCGTGAGCGCTTCCATAATACTAGCCTTAATTCATCATTGGTACTGCAGGGAGCTTTGTTGGTATATCGCTCAAATGCACCCATACATAATAATCAAGGTGGTTGCAGTCTGAAAAGTTAGGTGCCCTGATGTGAGGGGTGATGTGATCGCAGAAATTGTTTGACAGTAGTAACAGGGATTTCCTGCATGGTGCAAATTTCTCTTGTCTGACATAGGGTCTGCCAGTCGTCGCCCTCGTGATCAAATGCAGCACGACCTCTTCAATGCACTTGAAGTACGCTCTCCGTGTCAAGTCTAAGGAGCCGTGGAAATATAAATGGGAGCATAATGTCGCCATCACTAGTGATCACTGTAAACAGCATTATGTCGACATAATCTGATGGACACCAAGCCACTCTAAAATATTCATATTGGAGCCTCCGGCGCGAATGCTAAGCTGTACAACATGCCTTTTCAAAATTTCTGGCCGAGTAAATTGCGTCATGGTGCTCTTTTTCTGACAAGCGGTGTTCATCAGGCCCTACTATACTGTGCAGTGAGCAAAATAAAAAAAAAATTAAGGAGGCGCATGTATAAATTTAAAAATATAAAATGCCGACAATTTACCCATCTCACTCTATATAGAAAGTGTAGATATAAACAATGTAAGCATAGAAATCTCTACTACATGTTGACTGTTTCATACTTCAATGCTAATTTAAGACTAAGTCTGTCTCTCTTGATTTTTCTCTCTCCCCACACGCACACAGACACACATACACATACACACACACAAACACACACACATACACACACACACACACACACACACACACGAAAACACACAAATATGGATTAATGATAGTGCCGTACAACAACAGAGAAAATGACAAAATAAAAAAATGGTTTTCACACTCTTCAAAAACCTCGATTTTGAGATAGTCTAAACAAATAAGAAAGTTTTCCATTATTTAGGTGTAGAATATAATCTACAAACTAGCATGTCTCTCCATATATGAAAACAAACACAACTTCAAAGTATGTAAACACTTGGTCTAGCCATCCGACCATCATAATCAAACACATCCCTAAGGGAATAGCACACTGACCATCAAAAAACGTTTCCCAGAAAACAATTTTGATGAAAAGAAAAAAGACTATGAAAGGACATTATATGAAACTGGCCATAAAGACAAATTAAAATAAACACCTCAGTCAAACAGATAACCGAATAATAATACTAGAAATCGAAACATTACTTAGTTTGACCCACAGTTTAACTTAAAAGTAAAATCCAAAATAGGGCAAATATATTTTTTGAATTAATTTATAAACACTTCCCAAAAACTCAGAATTAAATAAACAAATTCAACAGTAATTTAATCAAATTAAATTATAGCCGAAATTTAGAAAAGTACATAAAATATATGCGTTGTGATGCAGTGGATATCTACCCGGAACGAGAAATTGGAAAGCAGAGTTCGAATTCCAGTTGAATTCGTTGCATTCACTTACGCGCAAATACCATTAGGAAAGTTCTCTTCCCTCCAGCTATCGGTAAAATAACAGGCTAGATTAGGTTCTATAATCTTGGTTGGCAACAAGTCTACTACAGAAAGTAATGGCAACCTACTGCGGGAAAATCTTCTACCCAGTCAATTATGTCTTTTCGAGACATGATCGCCTAAGCGTGTGTCACGTATAGCACTTAATTAACTGACTGACGTAAAAAAACGCCAGAAACCTAAATAATAACAAACAACATAACATCACTAATAAATAATGTGACTGTAAAGATAAAAATAAATGCCCACTTAATGGACTTTGTAAAACAGAAAGTGTTATTTACAAAGTAGAGGTTCATGATACAGTTGGATAAAGAAAAAACATATTTGGAGTTTATAAAAGAAATTTTCAAAACAGATGGAATAATGACAAATTGACCTTTAAGCTGGAAAACCTTAAAAATTGTACAAAACTGACTAACCACGTGTGAAAATTAAAATTGAAAATGAAAACGACCCTGATATAACATGGGGTATAGTAAAAAAAAACAAAAAAAAAAAACAAACTTTATGTTATTTCCAGAACAAAGAAAAATTACTGAATGAGAGATCAGAAGTAATGTCCAGATGGAATCACACATATCAATACATATAAAGATCATACAAACCTGGATGAAAGTTTTGTAAGACTCTTAAATAACTCCACGCTAATTTTTAAAATTTTCGGTTGTTAAAAGTTCAAGTCGCGTTTTGTACGTTTGAAAAACGTTGGAAAATGATATATAAATCGCCTGATGATACCAGAAAGCTGAAACCTAGGTTTCAGATTTAACTCATTTTCAAATGCAAAATATTCAAAAGATCTACAAAATGAGCACTTTTTAATACAAGTACTAACTTAATATAATTATGGCCCCAAAATAATTCTATATATTTAAAATTTATAATATATTCATAATTATATATATATATATATATATATATATATATATATTACTTAGTTGAGCCTCAGTTCTAGGTTAGAAATTGGGTGTGGGTACTCTAGACGAGTCAAGTATTAAGTTGGAAGAGAATTTGTCTGCTATGAATGTGAGTACTTCAAATTGATTGAATAAAGGAGGGACCGTAGAGCCGCCATTAATATTTGAAACCAAACTTGTGAGAATTTATACACTTCTTCATTATATCAGCAAAACCAGCTTAGCATAATTTATCATATGCTTACGTTCATTACGAGCAAAGACAAAGAGGCGCCTATTGTAACCAGACATGTAGCTCCAGTAAAGCCGGAAGAAGTGTTTTCTGTGGGCTATGACTGCAGAGAAAGTAGCTGAGAACCAATGAGATTAACGAATTTTAAGTTATAATTTTCTAGCTGATATGACGACATCAATCCCGGCTTTCACCCAGGAGGATACTTCAGTGGCGCAGTCTTGAACAGGAAGACTAAATACTTTGTTCCAAAGAACATCACAAAGAAAATCATGGAATGAGTCCCATCCGCTCTTTGATAGTAGTAATATATTTTGCTGATAGATGGTTTCTGGATAGAAGTAATGTAGAAAGAGACATTTACTGACACCACTGCATGATTAGACTTGCCAAGAGGGAAGAGCTGCAGGATATGAAAAGAATCTGGTTATGAAGTAACGAAGAGGTTTATAAGGGAAGCGTATACATTATGATTACTGGGGAAAAGCGTGGGTAAACAAACCACCCTCGTGACAGACTGATTGAGAAGTTCAACGTTAAGACTCCAGCAAGTTTAGTGACAGAGTTTTTCAACCAAATGACTGGATGGGTATCGAAGTCACCGAACAAAAATATATTAGCAAATGGGTGAAAGAAAACAGCCTTGTCTATATTGCCTGAAGTACTCTCTTGAATGCAGTAGTCAGAAGAGGAAGAAGAGCAGTAGAGAAAAAAAAGAGAGGTTACTGAGCTTAGCAGAGAGAGTGACGGAGACACATGTATGAGTGGACAGGAGATTCAAGAGAGATCTCCCTAACCAGAGGATGATAGTCGCTGATATAAACACTCAGGCTATGCAAGTGGACGTTATAGTTCTTCTTAAAAAGTGGAAAGTATCCAGGAACCGAGAAATCAGAGGAGGGAATTGTAGGGTTGAGGTCAGTTTCGCATAAAACTAAGATATTTCGAGAGCTTTCGTAGAAGAACAATTCCACACTGCAAAAGTTAGTAATGCTACCATGGATGTTAGAGCAAGAGATATTGACAGATTTAAGTGATTTTTGTTTAGCTGATTTAGTTTTATACTTTTGATTATGTGTTGTCATGATTTAGAGTTATTTCGGTAGAGACAGTCCAACAGTTGTAGTAGCAGTTAGGCGCCAAGTGCAAAAGTTGACGGGGAAAAGTTATTGGAGATGATTAAGTTGGTTGTAAGAAATTTAGTATAGGATATGAATAGTTTTTTTTTCTTACTAGAATTGTTGGGAATATATATATGTATATATATATATATATATATATATATATATATATATATATATATGTATGTATAGTATTGTAAGAAAGTTATAGAACATGTAGATTTTTTATACCCACTGTTCATGCATTTACTTTTATAAAGATTGTTTGATACAAAGTAGAGATTTAAGGTATATATATATATATATATATATATATATATATATATATATATATATATATAATTTATTAATGAGGGATATATTCTTTCGATTTTCTTTATATTAATACCAATATTAAGGAATTTAGATTTTGACATTATTCGTCAAGAAGAAATATACCTGTACTGATATTTTCTCAAATTAGACCTAGCAGAATAATAGCATTCAGTAAGCATTTTTAAGCCTATTGTCGGGGTTTTTATCCTGACATAGAGATCGATTGATACAGAGATTTTATAAACTTTCAATGAATATGGTTCATTGATTCCGCTTTTTATTTACATTAAAAACAGAAAAAACAGTTGACATATATTTAGTTTAGATAGCTACATTTATGCCTAAAATAAAACTTAGAAAACCTTTTAATTTACGTTCTACTTTAAATAAATTTAAATTCATTGTCAGAATGTGTTTATCTTGTATATATGTTGATTATCAGCTGACCCTAGGTACATTCAATTTCAGTTAAGCTTACGCCAGTTGAATGTAAAAAAAAGTTTAATTATTAATTAGCTTGATTAAATCATCGAATTATGTAAATAATACGATAATGAACAGACATGAATAAAAGTGCTGTCCGATCACGCTATTTGGATAACTTAGGCCTAAAAAATTATAATTTCACACCTAAATTAATACTAAAAGTAGACGAAGACAATAAAATAATTTATATAGTTGCATATGATTAATTATTTAATCTAAATAAAATTTAAAAAGTCACTAAGAAAACTAATTAAATTATATTTTTCTTTAAATTTTATTTGGATTCGATTTTTATGTTCTTATTTAAGACCCTTTAATGGAAGTGAAGACGAGGAAATAGAAATGTTGTTCTACAAAAGGTACCGATAATACAACAAATGGAATATGTAAGCAACAACGAAGTTTTACGAAAAATAGGTAAAAATTAATTAATACTTAGAGAATTAAAGCTGAAATATTAAGAACGCTTAATGCGAAAAGAGTGCTAGAAAAATTTGTGACTCACATGACATACTAAACAGGAGTAGTGCGTTATCTCTTGCTTCTTGTTTAGGCTTTGGTTGCTTGTTTCTTCTTATAACTACTTTAATCTATACTTCTAACGTCTCCGACTAGAACTCTTAACTTATTATTTATTACTTATTTACTATTTTTCCTCAATAACAGTAAATAGGTTCGCCTATTGTCCAGTTCATCCTCCATACCAGTCGCTTATTCCTTTTTTCCTGATTAGAATTAGGTTTCCGATTCTTTCTAAAATATTTACCTTTTCTTTCACTTCTGGCGTTACCTTGCATATTAGAAACATTAACACCTTGATTGGAGTGATGCCTCTTACTCTGTTATTCTATTACATCGAGTGATTGTTAGGCCTTGTACAGTGTTAGAATCATTGTAAAAATGGCAAAAGAGATTAAAAAAGCAAACTGCGAGTAATTTATCTAACTAGTTTATGTAAATGGATGATAGAAAAGACACTGATAGGGATAATCAAAACGCAAATATTAAGAGCTACAAAGGATAGGAAGTTGTAGAGAGCTATGATCGGCACATAAAAGAATAAGAATTTGTTTACTCGATCTCATTTCTTGATAATTATAAATCAAAATTGCAATTTAATTACTATGAAATTTCATTTCTGTTTATATTTATGTGTTGATGTCTGTTTTATAATTTGCTTTGGATCTTTTCCAACATTACACTCTTCTACTTTACCATTGCTTCTGTTGTGTGCAGCTAATCAGTTTTGGCTGTTTCACCTAAAACCCGTACATATCTTCCAGCTCAAAATGAATGTTTGATATGTCTTAGTTACAAATTATTGTAACTATGTATGTATGTATGTATGTATGTATGTATGTATGTATGTATGTATGTATGAATAGGTTCAAACAAATACTATCGAAAACTTTGTCGGGTGATGCTAATTCAGAATATGAGTATTTTTTCTGGTTTTCTCTCTTAAATATCGAACACATACACAGGCAGTCTAAATTTATATTATATTATATGGTATTATATATGGTGGGGCCCGAAGTCGCAGCTGAGTTCGTTTTAAAATGCTTTTTCACAAAAATCACACATCCACACATATATTTGTATATATATATATATACGCAGAGAGAAATATAGTGAGGGTTTTTTTTACTGTTGTTCTTTCTTTCTTTCTTTCTTTCTTTCTTTCTTTCTTTCTTTCTTTCTGAAAGGATGCTTACTTTCTTTTCCTAAACCAGTTTGTTTACTTCCTTCCTTTTTTCCCTTTCTTCCTTTCTTCCTTCCTGTTCTATAAGATTTTCTTAGTTGCTGCCAAAAGTGCATTTAATTACATATGTATGCAATTCAAAGAGACATATACACACAAACAAAACGTAACACAACACTCAATCTATTTGTAGTATGTTTGTACTTTTAAGGTTGCCAGTTTAATTGTGTCATGTCAAAAAATTATTATTATTAATATTATTATTTGCTAAGTTTACCTTAGCAGAGCATAAGGTTACTGTGTGGGCAGTGAACATCGAACTTATTAATCTCTCTATTATTATCAGTTAGATTTGCTCGATAACGTTTACTCTTAGTAAGTTTTCATCCTTTTTAAAATGCTGCGATATTCCGAACTTTATAGAGATGTACACAAATGAGAAATGATATGGTTAACGAGTTTGTCTTATACACAACTGCAAAGATTTTCAATAATTGCTTAAAATTAATTCAATTCCCTTCACACAGACAAATACACACACACACGCACACACATACACATATAAGTAGATATAGAAGGTCGATTAAAGAAATTCAAGGGATAAAATACAACAATTATGATAAGAAGAAAACAATAATGTTTATTATAAACCTTAAGACCAAACAGGAGCATAATAATAAAAACAAGTTAAAAATCAAAGTTTTCGGACCACCTGTGTCTTTTCTCAACGCGAAGCAAAATAAAATTGGACTTTTTGCTTGTGTGTTATTTTAATGATGAAATCTAGTAGGTTGTGGTTAGTGTTATCGAGGATATAGAGATGGCTATTTGTTAAAACTTTATTCATTGAATATGCCTAACTTTCTATTTAGACATAGAATGTAGAAATTTAAACATCTTTACAATCACGTACACAGACATATATATATATATATATATATATATATATATATATATATATATAAGAAAAATTAATTAATACAGACACGTTATTTTATAGTGAATCGGAAGTTAGGCCTATTTCAGGCGAACCATCGTCAGCTTCCGTCTTTATTTAACAAAGGATTTTACACGAATGTAAAATAAAGATGGAAGCTGACGATAGTTTGCTGAAATAGGCCTAATTTCCGATTCACCATGAAATAATGTGTCTGTCTTAATTTTTCTTATATTTGCTTTATATGCATTTATATGCATATATGTTTAGAGTTCTCTTAGAGAGTTATCCTACCACTGTATATATAGGATACTCCTTTGGATTCTTCTATACCCACACTGCATGCTGATATATATATATATATATATATATATATATATATATATATATATATATATATAATCATATCGCCCCAAGCAAGGCATTTTATTGCCACTGTTTTGCAGGGGGTTGCATTGCATAGGAGGAAAGTTATGAAAAAGAATGGCAGGTTATAGGGGGTGTCAGGAAGTGGGTAAGAGAAGGATAAGAACACTGATTAGAATGGAGTGGACAAAGAAAGGGGCATGAGAAAGAGGATGCAGGTTAGTGAGATAGGAGAGGACTATTGACTTTACATTTAAATTTTTTGAGATTATAGTTGTCAGGAAAACAAGTAAATGGAAGGGAATTCCACAGGCAGGAAGTGCAAGAAAAGAAGCTGCTGGAGTAGAATTTGCATTTACAATTTATTGTTTTCACAGTATTGAGAGAGAGAAGCTAAAATTCTAAAACTATGATTAGTTAGTCAAAGGTTTTTACTCCGTACTTCATAAAAGTAGCCTTGAGCCAAAAGGTAAAAAATCATGATGCACTAATATTTTGTTTTAAAATAAATTACAAATCACCACGCCTATTTACAATGCCTGAAGGTAATTTCTTCTATATAGAAATCCTTCCTTATTGCCTACCTCACAAGTGTTGTCTTGTGTAAATGTAAGTACATATTTCTCGATACCTGGCATGAATCAATGGTAATAAAGTTGATTTCGTATATGAATTGGTTAGTTTAGTTAATTTAGTCATCACTGTGAAAATCTTATGACAGACTAAACTCTGCTGAATTAATAATTATGCAAGCTTTATGGTTATTACTACAGCAAGTTCTGTTCTCAGTTGGGGCAATACTATTATAAAAATTTGCGGTATTAAACAGGGCTTAGTAAAAATTTAGATACCCTATCTTATTTACCATTGGTGGTAAAATATAATCTCTTTATGTTGTTTCATAGTGTAGTGAATTTGAACCTTGAGAGAGTAAAACTTTCGGTGTTTACAACATTAAGATCTCATATGATTCTAAACTAATGTAGTAAATAACAACAGACATCATGCCGTGGAATAATGTCAGCAACGGTTAGGCGTTTAGTGCTCCTATGTATAACTTTATGTCAGACTAAACTAAGCTTAGTAAAAACTAAGTCTTTCTAGCATAGTGAGTTCGATCCTTACTAGAGGGCTTCACATTTGTGGGATTTGAAGAGGTGAAGTTAAAATTATTATATACCATTATTATATTAATCTAATATCTATCTTTTTATTATATTAATCTAATATCTATCTCTTTTATATTTTATCGTCGTTCACTTGTTAAGCTTAATATATGGACATCATGCAAGTGTCCTGTTCTCAAGTGAGTCACTCAATAATACGTACAGGTCCTGTCCACTAACCACTGAAGGCAGTTTTACACTGACGACATATAAACATTGCTAAATACATTGTCTATAATTATTATAATTTTAGATATTACAAAAGGTTGCAGTCTTTATTATAATAACCAAGCTCTCCGTGAATAGTCAGATTATGAATATAAAATTAAACAAAATTATTAAAAAATGCATTAGCTTGTTTATCAATTATTTTTCTTAAAATCCTTAGTGGCTTCTTATGGAACACAATGGTTTCGGGGAACACCAATTGAGAACGATTGAATAAACCAATTCTTATTCATAACCAGATAAAATCTACACTA